>CAUYSK010065367.1:0-74716 GCA_963575035.1 Avahi laniger
TTAGCCGGGCATGGTGGCGCATGCCTGTAATCCGAGCTACTCGGGAGGCTGAGGCAGGAGGATCGCTTGAGCCCAGGAGTTGGAGGTTGCTGTGAGCTAGGCTGACGCCACGGCACTCTAGCCTGGGCAACAGAGTGAGACCCTGCCTCAAAAAAAAAAAAAAAAATCATGTGTAAAACAGCAAGATATAAAATTATATGCAGTCGTTCTTGGTATCCATGAGGGGTTGGCTCCCGGACCCCTGGGGATACCGAAATCTGAGAATGCTCAAGTAAAATGGAACAGTGTTTGCAAAGAACTTGCACACAGCCTGCTGTGTGCTTCACATCATGTCTGGGTGACTTACAATACCGAATACAATGTAAACGCTGCTCAAACGGTGCTTGTACTGCATTGTTTAGGGAACAATGACAAGAAAAACGACTATGCATTCAGTACAGACACAATTTAAAAAAAATATTTTCGATTCATGCTTGGTTGAATCCATAGAGGCCGGAACCCACAGACACGGAGAGCCGGCTGTGTGCACTGTCCCGCCCCCGCCCTAGGTGAGGCGTGCATGTGTGAGTACACATGTAGACACAGACACACACAGATTCTATTTATATCTATAAATGCAATGTAACATAAATGTAAATTTTCACATATATATGAAATTGCTAGGACAACCACAGGATGGGAACGACACAATTTTACAAAGATAAAACCTGGCAATTCACTCTGGGAGGCCGAGGCAGGAGGATCACTTCAGGTCAGGAGTTCGAGACCAGCCTGAGCAAGAGCGAGACGCCTTCTCTACTAAAAAAAAAAAATAGAAAGAAATTATGTGGACAACTAAAAATATATGTATATAGAAAAAATCAGCCGGGCATGGTGGCGCATGCCTGTAGTCCCAGCTACTCAGGAGGCTGAGGCAGGAGGATCGCTTGAGCCCAGCAGTTTGAGGTTGCTGTGAGCTAGGCTGTGCCATGGCACTCCAGCCTGAGCAAGAGTGAGGCTCTGTCTCAAAAAAAAAAAAAACCTGGCAGGAGACGCATAAGGATGCTGTCATTGGTTATTGGTGGAAGAACCACGGGTCCTTGCTGGGGAACCCACTCGGGTCTGTCTCATGTGTGTCCTTGCAGAGTTTTTTTCCCCTACATATTTCCCACATATTTGAACTTCTGTTTTTTTTTTTTTTTTTGAGACAGAGTCTTGCTTTGTTGCCTGGGCTAGAGTTGAGTGCAGTGGCGTCAGCCCAGCTCACAGCAACCTCAAACTCCTGGGCTCAAGCAATCCTCCTGCCTCAGCCTCCTGAGTAGCTGGGACTATAGGCACTCGCCACCACGCCCGGCTAATTTTTGTTTCTATAAAAGCCAAACATTAAATTTCAGAAAAGTTTTAGGCATAATGGAAAGAGGACTGGGTTGAGAACCAAAAGACCTGGGTCGACAAGGCAGTTCTGCCTACTAGCTGCGTGAAGGGAAGTGAATTGATTAACTCTGTGGGCTTCAGTCTCTTCATCTATAAAATGGTTACCATAACACCACATTGGGTTGCTGCATGAGGAGCAAATGGAATAAGCCACGCAAAACATCTACCCCAGGACATGTGAGTCATTCAGTAAATATTGGTTGAATTTGTTTTTTCACAGTTTAATTCAACCTCACAAGGAAGTACTCCAGTGCCTGGTTGGCATTCTATCATTGGAACTCGGCTAAAGCAGGGAGAGCAGCAGCCGCCAGGAAGGCTGTGAAGATATGTTTCTCGTCTGTGACTGAATCCTGGATGTGTTTCCTAGGATGCTGATGGGTCCACACTGAAAGGCAAAGATGTTTTCCAGTTTCCCTCTGGAACATATGATCTGGAAAAAAAGGCAGAGTTGTTATGTGGTCAGAGTTGACTGCCCTCCCAGACCACTGTTCTTCTGGTGGTCTCTTGTGGTCCAGGAAAAATGTTGGCATCACAGAAAACATCTCATTCTGCTGGTTCAAGCTTGTGGAGCGACTCAGCCATACGGTGCCTCCCCAAGCAGGTGAATCCAACCACCTCCAAAGGAAACTCAGCCCCCCTCATTCACACAAGACATTTTAGAACAGTAGACCTTCAATTCCACATGGCAGCAGCAGATTCGCCCTCTCATGTTTCCCTTTCACCAGGCCCTGTTACAGGGTTCTTCCTCAGCTGAACGCGCTCAATCCGGCCACTTACCTAAGTCAATAGCAGACGTAAATCCCTAGCAATGGAAGGACTGCCCCATCTCCCTCCTGACGCATACCCCGTTGTCCGGTTGTCTAGTCTACAACCTTACACACAGTTCCCTGTCCTGCCCTCAGCTGACAGCATCTTTTCTAATCACAGACTCACCAGTCTGAATAAACCAAAGGCCTGATGTTAATATCTTTTCTAGAGTTTCGCTCAACTTACAACCCTAAAAGCAACCTCGATTCATAAGCAGGGGCTTAGGGGAAAAAATTTGCACAAAAGTTGAAATACATTTATTATATTAATTAGCAACTGTCATAATAATGTAACAAACCAAGCTAAAACTCAGTGACTACACCATAAGGCTCTGCTTCAGTCTGCAAGTTAGCTGGGAAAACTCTATTCCACAAGTGCTCATTTGGGGCCCCTGGTGGGGGAAGCAGCAACCCTTATCACAGGAAGAAGTTGGAAGCTCCCAGAGGTTGGGATGGACACATGCAAAGCATATTAAGGCCTAGAATCAAAACCCACACACTATCATTTTCTACATATTCCATTAGCCAAAGCAAATCACAGCGCCAAATCCACATCAATAGGATGGGGAAATATACTCCTCTCACGGAGGTAGCGCAGAGAGAGAGAGTAAATATTTGTTGAACAATGATCCAATCTACAATACCTAAGTACTTGCCAGCTAGTTATTCCTTACACACTCGACACGTCCCTACATCTCAATATTTATGTCTTCCTTGACAGACATTCCCAGTGTTAGAAATTGGATAACATGATACTTCTATCAGTAAGGAAGTTATCTATGTAACAAAACTTGCAAGAGGTCTACCCACTATGGCCTGCTCAGCATTAGGTAAGAAATATGAGATCATAAAGAGATATTAGAGCATGAGGTAAGAGATAAGCCTTTCTGCTAGTTGGATGTGGCAGTCACTGGAAATAGATGCATGTATAAATGTTGTGTAATTTAAACACACACACATATACACTCACAAACCACAGACATTTTTTGCAAGCTTGCCAGTGCCATGGGGAGCCTCCAGCTTGTGGTCTGGCCTTTCATGTGGAGTTTCACTTGACTATTTGCTTTGGAATTTGATAAACACAGCTACTCACAGAGCCATCATCACATGGTATATTTGCTACCACAGAAACACAGAACCTCTTCTACAGAAACATCCCTTCTCATCCTGTAAGCTGAATTCCTGCCATTTCCCAAAGATCCCACAAAATGACTTCACGGGCTCCCACTTCATGGTAATTTGGAATAGGGGATGATGCATTTGTTTTCCACAAATCTTTTACCTCTTTCCTCTGGAAGAATTGCCTTCCCCACGTTTTAATTTAAAACCTAAAAAAAAAAAAAAAAAAAAAGCAAGAAGTAGAGAAAATACACTCTAACAACTCAAAGGTGGGAATGAGTAGAGATGAAGTTCCCTCTATGATTGGCCTCCTGGAGCTTCCTCTGATTTTCCTACTAAGTTACATCTTAAGGTCTAGGAAAAAGGATTAACAGGCTGGCACAGAATTACCTTCAAAACTTGTTTGCCTGTAATTAGTTTTGCATCGTTACGTTGAAGGAGAACAAATATTTCTTTCCCCTTTCTATGTGTTCAGGGTTTAAACCAAGAGAAATTTAGCAGGAGACCTAGTGGAAAATTAAACATCAATCTACAAGTGCCAGAAGAGGAGACCGCACAAAGCAGCATAAAGTACCGCGCCGTGTCATCAGACAGATGTGGGTTTGAATCCAAACTCTGCTTCTTCCTTTGTCATCAGACAAAATTGCTTAATGAAACACTGTTTAAGTTGCTTATTGCTTTGTAACAAACCACCTCAAAACTCAGTGGTTTAAAACAACAACCGTCTTACTATAGTCACAGTTTTGTGGCTCTGGAATGAGGGCAGCACACAGCAGGACAGGCCGTCTCTGCTGCACAATGTCTGTGGCCTCGGCTTGGGTAGTACAGAGGGCTGGAAATGACTGGGATGACTCAAGTATGGTCGTATGTGTGGAACCTAAATTTTAACCCCAAAATTTAGGTCGAGGTTAGGTTTGGTTTTTGGCGTTTTGATTTTTAGTTATTTTTTGTTTTTTCTGTTCTTCTCCAAATAGCATTTAGAGGAGCTGGAATATATCCAAGGTGACTTCCACACTAAGATGACTAGAAGAGCTAGTGCTGGCCAGGTGTGTCTGTCTGTCTGTTTCTCTCTCTCTCTCTCACTCCCCTCTCCCCAGAGAGCATCCCCACATGGCTAGCTCCAGCTTCCTCAAAGCATGACAGTCTCAGGGTCCTTGAACTTACATAGCAACTGGAACAAAAGCAAACGCTACCAGGCCTCTTAAACATTAGACCCAGAACATGCGACGTCCCTTCCACCACATGCTGTTGGTCCAGCCAGTCACAAGGACCAACTCAGATTCAAGGGAGCGGAGAAAATGCCATTTTTAATCTACTACAGACTCAGTTTCCTCATTTATGGAATGAAGACCAAAAAAACTCTATTTTATATGACTGTTTTGTATTTTTTGCAAAGGATCACCTACAAAAAATGTTGGGCGGCCACTAACACAATCCAGTCTGGCCTTTCCGCAAAATATTCTCCACAAGACAAACAGAACGATTCTTTCAACATGCAAATCTGATGTCACTTCCCACCTCCCATTACCAGCGACCCACCCTGGCCACCTCTCCAGCTTCTCCCATCTTGAACACACTCACCCTCTTTGTCAATGCTCCAGCTCCATGGGCCTTCTTTCCACTCATCCGAGTCCCATGTTCCTTCTTATCATAGGAAATGTCATGAGCTGTTCCCTTTGTTTCTCTTCCTTCCCTTAATTGCCTAAGTAATACCTACTATGCATCTTGCCTTATACACTAGAACACATTTGCATTTTTAGGGGTTTTGTATGAAAGTTTGGTTAATGTGCATCTTTCTCACTAGATGTGAAGGTCAATGAGGTCAACGACTATATTTTACTCACCATTATATCCACAATAGCTATCTCACTCCTTACCACATGTTAGGGCCTTTATTACTATTAGTTAGATAAATCTGAATGTGAACTTCAGGTCTGAGACTTATTAGTGATATAAACTCAAGTTATTGTCTTCAATGAGTTTCAGTTTTTTAATCTGCAAGATAAGGGTGACAACACCTCTCTGAGTGACTATGAGAATTAAGTATGTCTCACGTACATTCCATGTAATAATGCTTAAATTATTGTTTGATAAATGAATGTATGATATGATTTCTCAAAGGATCCAGTTTTCCTAGTGCTAAGATAGTTCAACCTCAGTGTTCTTTGATCTCTAGCTCTGATTTTAACTCACTTCCTTAACTTTTGTTGGTTAGGGTGGGTTATTTCAGTGTTTCTTTTAAATAAGGCACAAAATCTGAGTAGACTCATGTCCTTGGCTAGCTCAATAGCTACCAAACTTTTACTGGGTTCATAACCAACACCACATAGTTTAATGCTAATTTGGTCTTTACTTAACATGATTTTTTTTTCCCTCAGACCATAAATTCCTTGACAGTAGGGTCCATGGATGCCATTTTGCACACATTTTGTAATTTTCCCAATAGACGGATGAAAGGCAGCCTGGTATATTGGGAAAAATACGAGGTTTAGACTCACATGGCCCCTTTGTTTTACCTTTTGGTAGCTGGGTGACCCTCAGCTAATCTCAGATTTAAATCTGTTTAATCCAGTGGTTCCCAAACTCGGTTGCATGTTAGAATCACCTGTCTTTTTCATTAGTATTTTTGTAAAATACTAATGCCTCGTTTCCACCCCCAGTCATTCTGATGCAATGGCTACAGGTTGCTGCCTTGGTATTGGGATTTTTGAAAGCCCCCTCCCACAGGAGTCTACAGCCAAGTCTGGAAACCATTGCTCTAAACCACAAATTCTCTGATCTGTAAAACAGCAGTGAAAATAGTTCCAGTTATAAACAGTTAAAGAGACAATGTAACAAGATCATGGATGGGAAAGGGCTTGACACATTTTAAGCAATCAGAGAATAATCGTTACCATTGTTAATTGGTGGTGGTGGGAGCATTAATAGTAATACATAGACGTGAGGAATCAGATGACGAAGACTCACAAGGACCTCATCAGCCTAGCTGGCTACGTAGCATATTTAGAGCCCTTTAAATGTCAACCCAATTTCTATACATCTGCAGCTTTTTCTGACTTGTCGAAAACACCTCACCGCAGAGGCATCTTTTATTTGGATTTACCTGCAAGTGACATGAACACCTGCCTTTCCCATCTCATGAACCAAAGGTACAACGCGTCCTGAGAGCCTCGTAACTACTCAGGAAAACTTTTACGAGGACTTCAGCATTTACAAGGCTAACTTTAATACGTGCGGAGAAAATTTCGGTATCAAGTTGCATCTGAGCCTTTGAAACTATTTTGGGTCAGCTACACAGCAGAAGTTGGAGGCTGGCAGAGAGCCGTAAAACTGAGCCAAAAATAAACCAAAGACCATTATAAAAATGCTTTAAGTGCCAAACACATGAGATGTTAAAATTGCAACATAATTGAGTAAAAATTTACAAAAGAGGTTTTCCAATGGTGGCACTAAGTGTTCCAACCCAGAGAAAGACAGTTCATGGGGAGAAGTTTGGAGCCCCCGGAAATTAGCCTTCCAGACGTCTATGAAGGCCCCCTTCCAAGGCTGTTTACAATTTATTACCCACCAAGAGTCAAGAGTAGTTTCTTCCCCTGTTGTAGAGCACAAGCTGGATAGCTGGGGTGCAGGGAGGAGTTTTCATAAAAATTAATTAGGCCACTCAGCTTTTCCCCATATTCAGCAAATGCTGTTCTACTTGCCCGTCTCCCAGCCTGGACACATTCTTCCTGCTCTTCTTTCAATATCAAGCCATTCCACAGGGCGCTCGGGTGCATTTGTTATTTATGGTCTTATTTTGCTGAGCTCCAGAAAAGGTGGTGATTTATGCTGGGTGCAGCCCCATGACGGAGGCTTTCTGGAAGGGCAGCAGCAAGAGCTGGGCTTCTCTCTCCTGGCTCAGCTCCGTCTGCCAATCTCAGCTTCCTCTGCCCCAGTCCGTTCCCACCCTCCTTTTCCCCAATTAGGAACTGCTACCAATTGCACATGGACAGATTTATGCATGGCTGGGGACCAGCTAGTCTCCCACTGATGGTCTAAAAGAAGAGTATGTTCTGTGTCAGAAATCCTTTGCATGAAGTCCAATTGTTTTTTTGGAAATACTTCTTTCGACCCAGGCCCATAATTTTTTTAGGCTTGAATTTTATGAGCCTGATGCAAAGTCTATCAACATTTTCTTTGTGAGTCTTATTCAGGGTACAAAGTGTGCAAAGGTTTGGGGATATTTCTGTCATCCGGTGCCAAGAGAAGCCTTGGTGAAAAAATAGGGTAGGACAGGGGGAGGTAGAAGGGTCAGTTTAATGACCGCTCACTAAGGCATTTTTAAACACAAGGCAGATATTATTTTTTATCAAAACATTTCTGAAGCAGCTTCACATTCAAATGGCAGATTCAGTTACGCACGCCTTGTTCAGGTGAAGCCCCTGAGGGAGGCCACCAGGACCACTAAGATCCAGAGAATGGCTAAGTCAGCCCAGAGCTGTACCATTTCATTCCATAACCCTGCGATGACTCCCGGCTGAAAAGATTAAGGCGCAGACAGAGTCAACAGCACAACTGTGCCCCAGACCACAACCTGGATTTTCCCTAAAGATTTGCCCTTCTTGTGTATGTTAAGATGCGACCTTTGGACGAACTAGCAATGGTGAGGCAGCGGGTCTCGATGGGCTGTGGATGTACAAGGGCCGTTTTAATGTATTTATATTCACACAACCGGGGTTGCACGGTCTCAGGTGATACTCGCTTATGTAGAAATTCAAAGAAGTGGTTTGCTCTCTAAAAATGGCAAGTTGATGAGCATAGATGGAAAGCAGACTATAAAAGGCTTATGAGAAGATCATGTTTTTCCTTCCTCCAAATCCTGTTGACTGTTTTTATCAATGTCCAGTTTTCTTAAAAAGCCCAAACAAAGCACCCAGACCCCAAGTTCCTTATGTCACCAGCAGACATCCAGGAGTCTGTGAAACAAAGTGGTGAGGGAGACGAGCTCCTTCCCTGCCCATTCCCCTCCCCGCTTTCCTTTTTCCCGTCTTCTCCACCTCCCAGGGTTATTTCAAGATTCAAATAAATAGAAAGTGCTAGGGAAATGGTAACTTCCTGTGCAAATGCAAAGAATTATTCATTTAGCATTATTTTTGTGGCCCATTCTCATTCTTCCTTTCATGTCATCTGCCCCGCTCTATCCTAACCTGGGTGCTGTCACTGCCGTCGGCCCTCTGACCCTTCCCTGAGATGCAGGAACTTTCCTTCCCAGGCGTTGTACATCCCTTGCCACTCCATCATTACACCACTGCTGACCACTGGTTTTACTTTGTTGCAAGCAGACAAATGTCGTTAAGGTCAGGGGTGTGTGTGCGTGTGTGTGTGTGTGTGTGTGTGTGTGTGGCGGAGGGTGCGGGAGCATGCGTGTGCGTGCACACACGTGCACCTGCACATACTTATGTGTGTATGATGAGTATATAATATTCTTCTGTTAAAATATTCACTTAAATTTTTAAAATATGCATATTTTTTCTGTGTCCTATTCCCACACACTTTGATCTCTCAATCAAATTGATCATCCAATTCAAACCAAGATTTTAATGACTAACTCTAGAACATTGCGCTCACCTAACTTGAAAGGCAAAATGACTAAAATAAGGAGATCTAACACGAAGACAGTATAGGCGGTGCTCTGGTACTTAGTCCAAGAGCTTTATATAAAGTAGTTCATTTAATCCCTCAATCCCAGTGAAATGGGTGTTGTCCCCAATTTGGAGACGGGGAAACTGAGACAGAGAGGGATTAATGAAACTTGCCCACAGTAACACAACTAGTTAAGAGGATGAGTAAGGATTTGAACTTATGCAAATTAGCTCCAGACTCTGTGTCAGGGGTGGGGAACCTGTGGCCTGAAGACCACATGTAGCTTTTTAACTGAATCCAAATTTTACAGAAAAATCCTTTTATTTTTGTTAATATGTTTTTGTTTTTTATATTTTTATTTTATTTTTAAAATGAATATATTTAAAATACCAAAGAATAAAATAAGTTTCAATGAAATAGTCCTTCCAGATTGACCAGCACAATCAGAACATTAATAAGCCATAAGGACTAAATTGATGGCTGCTACACTCATGATTTAGTTCTAACTCCTCCCACCTGACTGGTGCCACTACTGCACAAGGCTGGTTGGCAAGAGTTCATGGAGGTTGAGTACACCTGTCTGTTAGCAGCTTTTGACAACGGTGCACTGTTTCTGTTCGAAGTAGAATTTGTGAATAGTTGCACACTCAACAGCATTTTTTAATTCTGTCTGCTCAACAGCCCATCATGTCAGAGAAGACCAAGAGAATGCTGAAGGAAGAAAATAGATTTTTTAATGAAGATTCGGAATTGCAATATTATCTTATTTCTGCTAAAGATAAGACAATTTTCTTTCTTTGTGATGCTGCAATATCAACATTAAAGAAATTCAACGCTCATCAGCATTATAACACTCATAAGAACCACAAATATTTTAAATAAGAGGGAGAGGTGTGAAAGGTTGTGTTGCAGAAATTAAAAGATGAAAAGCAAAAGCAAAGACAATTCTTTCAAGCAGCAATAAGACCTGGAAATAATGCCACTGAAGTTATGAAGTAGCTTATATACTCGGGGGAAAAAAGGGAAGCCATTCAGCGATGCAGAAATTGTGAAAAAATGCATTGTTGAAGCTCATAGAATGCTTAGATCCCAATAATGTTTCAAAGTACAAACAACTGCCTCTTTCAAGGAGAACTATAACTGATTGGCAACATGAACTACCCTACAACTTAACAGAACAACTTCATACAGTACTTCAAAAGGAAAATACAGGGTGTCCCAAAAGTTGCCATACATAGGGAAAATGGGAAACTGTAGCTAAATGTACCTTTATTTACAGACTATTCATTACAAAATGTTTCCTTTGCAGTCTCTATGCATGGCTACTTTTGGGATATATTATTCAATGTATATATACCCTGTATATATTATTCAATGCCTTGAATGAATCACCTGATACTACTGACTCAGCACAGGTTTTACAGTTCATTGGGGTCATAACAGAAGATTTTCTTTGCTACAAAGGGTTACTTGCCTTGGGTACTCTTGTGAATAGAACATGGAGAATAGATTCTTTAACAACTTTCAAGATAAATGTTGTGAAGTTGGACTGAATTTGGTAAATTTAGTGAGTGTATGTACAGATGGTGCACCTTCTATGACAGGAAGACATGAAGGGTTTATTGCACAGATAAAAAAAGTATTAACAGATCCAGATGCTCTCATTTTTCATTGTATGTTGCACCAGCAAAATCTCTGTACTAAAGCTACTATATTAAGGGACACTTTGCAACAAATTATAAGTATTGTTAATTATATTCATGCAAATGCCACATGGCATCCTCAATTTCATAACATGCTAAAGTTGAATGATGAGGTATTCAGTGTGGATTTGGTGTATCATTCTAAAGTGTGTTGGCTATTGCAGGAACAGGTGTTATCCAGAATTTTATCTCTGAGAGAACAGATAATTAAATTTTATGAAAAACAGAATTGGCAATGTGAATTATTGAAAGAACATTTCTGTAGGAATACAGCATTTCTGTGTGATATCATGTCAAATCAAAACAACTTGAATATTTCTTTGCAAGATAAAACTACATCTATACATGATATGTGGCAAAAAAAAATCAAGCATTTTGGAAAAAAACTATCTTTTTTCAAAACACTTCTACTTCAAAAGGAAATTTCAGATGAACATTTTCCCCAGTTAGCAAAGGCTATTGATGAGCATCATGTTATACTCGAATCATTTGATGAATATGCAGCTGTTATAAACCTATTAATTGGAAAATACAATGAAAGGTTCACTGAGTTTGAGAATCATGACATCATACTCAAATTAGCATTTCAGCCTCACCAAGCTGATATCATCAAGGCACCTAAAGAACTTTAGATCGAATTGATTGAGCTCTCAGTAGATGACATTTTAAAGTCATTGTTCGATGCTAAGAATGATCCAATTGAAACATGGGAAATGCAGTAGAATATCCATGCATTCAGCAACATGCCCAAAAAAGGCTTTCTTGCTTTTCAACCACTTGTTGCTGCAAATCTACATTCTCCTACCTAACCCAAATCAAGATGCCCTCAAGGTCACAAATGACTGATACCCATCTAGAGGATCTGAAACTGTGGACCTCCACGCTGCAACCAAATATTCAAATGCTTTCCAACAAAAAGCAAACACAACAAAGTCATTAAAAGGTTAGTTAACTTTAAAATTAACAAATAGTTTTCATTTTTTGAAATTATTAAGTACATAGGAGTTAAATTTTTACAAAATAATATACACATTTGTACGTATATCTAATTGAAGTTTCTTGAATGTGGCCTTATTTGATTACAGCAAAATTAACCAGACTTCCAACAAGAAAAGTTTCCCCACTCCTGCTCTATGTCTTCACTATTGTTGTTGACTACCTCTAAGGTCTATGGCAGTTTCCAAGTTGGTGCAGAGAAGCACGAAGGAGATAGTTGTGGTTTCTTTCAACCACACCATTTAGCAGATACACATTATCCCCTATGTAATACTGACCTTAGTGTGCTTCAGATTGGGTAGATAGGTATACCTTCTCGGTCACTTTTGGTACTTATAACCACAGAACTCATTGCCAAGTAGAGGGCATAAACCTCTTAAATGGTAGGTCAAACTGAGGTATTGTATAGCTGGCATGAGACCTTTAGTCATAGCAGTAGTAGTAATAGTAGTGGTAGTAATACTAGAAATACAAATAATAATATTAGTAATAATAACAGCACTAGTAACAAGAATCATAATAGCATCATGTTAATCAGTTATTATTTACCAAGCATCATGATAAATGCTTTCATATTCATTATTTTCTTTAATACTCACCAAAACCTCTAAAATAGGTATTATTATCCTCATTTTACAGGTGAAGAAACTAAGACTTACAGAGAGGTCAAGTAAGTTCTATAAGGTCACAGACTACCAACAGGATGAAATTCAAACCCAGGTCTTAGTGCAAGGCCGCAAGACCCTCTATTGCCAATTAAACCTCTGATCATTTTGCCCACCAGTAAAGTGGAGGGAGTTGAATTCCAAGTTGGCCTTAGTTCTACAGTGAATAGACTGAATACCATGGAAGGGATATAAAATTTGACATCATTAGAAAAGTAAGTAGAGATGGGATGATTTTATTTTTAAAAAGAGTAAAAGTAATCCAGTTTCATGGAAAGGATATAAGACATTTCTGCCAGCAAAACCACATCTCTGTACATGCAGGAACTAAGAATTCAAGGTGACCAAAGCCTGGAATGGCTAATTTCTAAATCAGAGAACAGATTCTCAGAGAGCTCGATATGGATGGAGCAAACAGCATGGTGTTAGAAGTCAGAGTTGACCACGTATTTGGGGTCTGTACCAACATTTACTAAAATGTACAATGTGTATTGCTGTTATAAGAGAAGCTATTTTACAAGGTGTAAGACGTGGTAACAAAGCGATTTTTTTAAATTGTTTTAATATTTCAAGGATTTTGTATACATTTAACACCTTCGTGACATTTGCTAAATTCTCTTCTAATGATGAGATTAGGCCTCAAACTCAGAGCCTCTGCTAGCAACAGTATCTTCCTAAAATTTGATATTGTGGATCCATTTTCATTTTCTGTAGTTCCTTTCATTGATAACAAATGATGCTGGCTTTCAGTTGACAGTAATGCAGTGGTTCTCAAACTTGAATGTGCATAAAAATCAATGGAGAGTTATTAAAACACGGTTTCCTAGGCCTCATCTCTGGAGATTCTGGTTCACAAGGTCAGGATGGGGCCCATAAATTTGCATTTCTAACTAGTTCCTACATGATGCTAAAGCCACGCTCAGAGAGCTATATGTGGAGTAACACCAGAGTACTTACACAAAATTCCTTCTTTAAAAAAATTTATTTTAATAAAACAGATGAGCCAGATTAGAGGAAAATATTATGTAAAAAAAATAGTAAAATAATATTCAGATATAGTAAAAATCATGAAGCTGATACATACAACTTAATTTAGGAACATGCTAGTCTAGAATTCACTTCGATACTAGATGTGAAAACTAAGCTCTATAAGTCTCACTTTCTTCATATATAAAATATGGAAGGAAGTTCAATGGACGTTCTTAATGTCTTTCACAACTCTAGCAAAGCATCGCTTTTAAAAACTGTTCATAAAAAGCTTTTTGAAAGAATGGGCACTCTAATTAGAAGTCTCTTAGGTATCACAACATGATATGGTTGTAAGAAATTAAAATATTTTCAAAGTCTTTTAAATTTAACTTGAACAAGAATG
The DNA here is from genome assembly GCA_963575035.1 of Avahi laniger. Taxonomy (NCBI): domain Eukaryota; kingdom Metazoa; phylum Chordata; class Mammalia; order Primates; family Indriidae; genus Avahi; species Avahi laniger. Next base: position 13,697 of record CAUYSK010065367.1, read on the forward strand.
TAATTAAGCCATTTGACTTCCCCAGATGAGATAATTCCAAGAGAAAAACTCCAACTATTTCCCTGTACCCTTCATTAAAGCAAGTGTGCCAGCCTATCTTGGATTTAGCCAATAGGTCATAGTTAGGTTTAAAATCATTTGAACTACTGTACTGGGCACCATTCCTGAATGGTTACCTCTCTGAAATAGTTTAGGGAAATCACTCTGAATTTCCCTCTCAATGCTGTTTTAAACTCACATTACAAAGTTCAAAAACGACTGATGCATTTAGAAGGGCAAAATGAGGACGCCTCCCCCCTCTATTCCTCTTCAAAATTGCCTGAAAACAAGACATTTGAAAGGCAGAAAGGTAACTCTCAACTTGGATGAAACCCAGGTACAACTGTGACTAAGAACCAAATTATAAGAGAAAGAGTTCTCAAATTCAGTGAACGTCAGCCTAGAGTGCAGGGCCATGCTGAGGGGACAACTGCCCCTGGAGACCAATGAGCCCAAGGCAGGTAGTGCCCTTAAAAGGAGAAGCTACAGTCCTTTATTTGCAGCAGCACGGTAATATTGTGCAGTGACGGTAGGAGTTTCCTTGGTTTCTTTTAGCAGCAAGGAATAACAAAAGAGGTCATGGTAGGAAAAGAAACACATAGACTTGCCATCATTTCTTGACATAATATGTTGCTGAGGCAGGAGAGAGGAGAGATTCTCAAGTTTGAGGAGAAGTTGAACTCTGTCAGCCTCGGAGATGCACAAGTTAACTCGCTGACGCTCAAACCCCTAAATCTAAGGAGTTTCACTGTGCTTCACTGACGCTTCCTGCTTCTCCAGAACACCTCCAAGTACCTGGTTTATCACTCAAAGAGGAGTGATAAAATAAAGGAATTAGCAAAAGATCTAGTCAAAGACACTACAGTTAAACACAAAAGAAAAACAGCAGGAAAAACAATGGCAAAAAATATACATCATAAAAAATGTTACAATGAAGTGGATGGAAGTAGCAATATATATCCAGGATCTCTGAAAGTTAAATAAAATAAATATCATTTTAAAACAAGAGCATGAAGAGAGGATACAAACATTCAAGGAAAAAAATGATGAAACATCAGAAGATTAGATATGAAGTGCCCACAGCTCAGGAAAGATGTGGAAGAGAAAAATGAAACCATCACAGAAATTAAGGCCAATATGGAAACATCAAAAAGGCAAATAGACACTGCAGAAAACATAGGACTGAGAAAGAGAATAAAATAAAATAAATGTGACTGATGAGTTTTACAGGATTAAAGAGAAAAGAGAAGCTGTGGCTATAAAAACAAAAGAGATCCTAAATCCAAATAATTTTTATTCTTGAAAAAAGGGAATTGAAGAGAAGAAGAAAAAAAATCAAAGGTATAATTTAAGATAACTATCTTAAGGCAGATTTAAAACTACAGATTGAAGATTATACTACATGCCAAGAAATAATGAATCAGAGAGATAAACATCAAGACATACTTCAGGAAAGTAATTAAATTCAAAGTTAATGAAATAGTTCTTTGGGTAGCCATCCAATATCAACCATGAAACTGGCAATATATTATCATTTTAACTTATAAAAATGGCACTTTCTTCTGGTTCCATTTAATAACAAAGTTTGAAAATAAAGACTGAGAGAGCAAGAGAATGTATTGCAATTACATTGACTGAAATTAACTACATCATTTAATGCTGATGAATCCAGTAATAGAAATGTAAGTGTACTTAGAAGTTTAAAGTAAGCCCTAGGAAAACAGAAAAAGATAATCTGATCAGCTAAAATCAGGGGAGGCCGGGAGAAAAAGAGGATAAAAAAATTGCAAGAATACTTATTTTCAGTGTTGACAGTAGTGAAGATAAAGTATATACATAAGATTGTAACTGTAAAGCTAATCATGACACACAGAAACAATACAGAACTTCCACATTATCAGATGAATATATGCCAAGCATAGACTAGCAAACAAAGCAGAGGATAAATGAGAAACAAATCAACAACGAAAACTAACATTTTATAACATATATCATGGTGCCAGCAATAAATCCAAAAAATCTGTCATTAAAAATTATAAATGGAATGATCTCATATACTCAAAACATACTCAGATACTCACATAACAAGACAGAAGCCAACTATTTGCATTATGCAGGATCTACTCCTAATACAGAACAATTCCAAAGTAGGAAAAGCAAACCTGAAAAGTGAAAAATAGTGAAAGAAAGATGGTGGAAGGAAGGATGAAAAGGCAAAGGCAAGAGGGAAGGAGGGGATGAAGGAGGAAAAGAGGTAGGGATTTCAATGTTTTTTTTTAAATGGGCTCATAGCATTAAAAAGTAAAGATCCATCAGGCAGAATATCTACGTAAAATAACGCAGCATTAAAACTCACAGATGATGGGATTGAGATGACTGAAGCAGAGCAGGCAGCATGGTTTTTGGATCTCTCAGAATCTCCACATAAAAACAAACAAAGGAAATAGATGATAAACCAGTCAAAGACAAAAATTATAACAAACCATGAAGACCCAAATATAAACGGGTCGGGACAAAGGACCAAGAGCCACAAAACCTGCCTAAGCAAAAGAGCATCTACAGATCTGAGAAGAGGAGAAGTGCTCAGTGGAAAGCCAGCTGGTCCAGTCTGGGAAGAGCAGCTGAAAGTGGGAGGAGTTTTTGCCCAAGCAAATGGCAGGTGAGTGCTGGGGCCTGTGTGAAGTCGCAGGAGCAGCCTGGCCACATGAACCCTGGAAACAACCAGGCAACTCCCTGCCAGGAAAGGGTCCTGCTCTGAGAAAGGACATATGAAAACAGAATGCAAGAGGAGGTCCATCCACGTAAGAGGTGGGGAGGGAACAGAGCCAGACAGCCTCAGAAAGCGAGTCTGTCTGCACAGTACACGATACAGCAGAAGTGGGAGCCTGGGATGCTAGAAGGGTTATCCTAAAAATTATAAAACTAAAAATTTCAAATGATGAGAAAACAAAACTTAGAACATCAAAGACATTAGGCTCTGACAAGTCAAAGATATATGTTGCCATTTCTAGCCTAGCCACTAAGAAAGGATGGAAATAGAGTATATAATTCTAAGCTAATAGAGGACAAAATAGAATGGTAAAAATCATCAACAAAAGAAATATTGGTTTCTAAATATCATTCTCCAATAAAAGGAAACAGGGCTCCTTGGAGAAAGGGCTAAGTCTACAACTGGGGCAGAGAAAATGAGCCTGGAGCATCTTGAAATACCAAAAAGTAAAAAAATGCTCAAAAGCCAAAAGACAGGAACAGGTCTAAAGGACACAGAAACTGACCCAAAAAAGTTTCCAATGGACAGAGCTGGAACAATTTGGGCAACACAGCAAAGAACGTTGTATTAGATTATTATAATTCAAAGTATAAAATGGATAAATATCTGTGAGTCCACACTAATATACATAAATGACTGAATAGATGATAGGAAAATAGATAGATAGATAGATGAATAGATAGGACAAGTAACGAATCTTTCTTGTAGAAGGTTCCATATAATATGTGTGAATATTCCGCCTTATAAGAGAAGATAAAGAAAGTCAGGAGATGGTGCTTAATTCCCACCACCACCTTTAAGAGTTAGCTAGGCTTAGTGTCTCACTTCCAAAGAATAGAATGGGGAAAGGGAGAAATATACAGCAGAGAAACACGGTAAGCACTACCTGAACCAAGTGATAAAAGTTAACATCCTCACTGACACTATAGGAATATTATGTGTGCCTGATAAAATATGATGAGAAGGGTACTTTGCCTCTCTGGTCTTCTTTGCAAAATCCCATAGCCCCAATCTAATCATGAGAAAAACATCAGAAAATCCCGGTTTGGGAAACATTCCACAGAATATCTGTCCAGTACTCCTCAAGACTGTCAAGGTCATGAAAAACAAGGAGAGACTGATACACTGTCATAGACCAGAGAAGACATGATAACTATACGCAATATTCAGGACCTCTGGATTGGGTCCTGGAACAGAAAGAGGACATTAATGGAAAAACTGGTAAAATTCAAATAAAGTCTACTATTTAATTAATCATAATATGCCAGTGTTGGTGTCTTAGCTTTCACAAGTGTACTCTGTTAATATAAGATGTTAACAGTGCCAGAAAATGGGTAAGGAATTCTCTGTACCATCTTTGCAACTCCTCTGTGAATGTAAAATTTTGAAATAAAAGTTTATTTTTTTAAAAAAATGATAGTCAATACATACTTTGTAAAAAGAAAGGACAGAAAAAAGAATACAACAGTCATTTTGTTAACCTGTATTTGTTCAAGACAATCATTTACTTTGTAAGATTTTCAAATTATTTTGCACAGAACTTGAGCAGGATATTCATTTATTCTACAATTTTTATAACAAATGTAAAAGTATAAAAGATGTTATAATGAACTGTCATGTACTCATCACCCACGGTCAGCTGTTTTCACCAATTTGTCAGCGTTGTTTCATTTAATGTTAAAAACGTATACACACACAAAGATGGAAGAAGTAATGCAGATGAAACCAGAAACTGATTACTTGGAAATCAGAAAAAAAAATGGCACTACTAATAATTAAATTCACAATCTCGTTCTTTGAAATAAATAAATAAACAATTAACTGATCTAATTTTTTTTTTTTGGACAAAAATCTCACTCTGTACAGCCAGGACTAGAGTGCCGTGGCATCAGCCTAGCTCACAGCAACCTCAACTCCTGCACTCAAGTGATCCTCCTGCCTCAGCGCCCCAGTAGCTAGGACTGCAGGCACACACCACCACACCCGGTTAATTTTTTCTATTTTTAGTAGAGATGGGGTCCTCACTCTTTTTCAGGCTGGTCTCGAACTCTTCACCTCAAGGGATCTTCCTGCCTCAGCCTTCCAGAGTGCTAGGATTACAGGTGTGAGCCACTGTGCCCAGCCTAATTTTTTTTAAAGGGAATAAGCATAAATAGACAAAAGACATGAAAAGGTAGTTCAAAGAAAAGGAAATACAAGTGACTTTTAAACATTTGAAAGGAAATTAAATATCATTAATAATAAGGGAAATGCAAATAAAAATGATAATAAGATGCTGTGGTTTAGCTAGCATATTGGCAAAGATCAATACACTTGCTAACATCCCATGTGGACAAAAGGAATGAGGAAACAGCCACTCCTGTGTCTTGTAAATGGAAGTGCAAACTGGCACATTCTTAATGAAAAATGACTTGGCAGTATCTTTCCAAACTAAAATATTTGCATACCCTTGACCCAGCAATTGCACCATCAGGAAATTATGCTACAATTATACTTAACAGATGCACACAAAGATGTATGGACAAGAAATTTATTTAGAGTATTCCCCTCTCAACCAAAAAAGGCCATATTTGCATTTTGGAAGTAGTTCAATTGTTCAACAATAGAGGATTGCTTTTAAAACATTATAGTACACCAAAATAATGTAATATTATGGCATCATTGAAAAGGCTGAGGCAACTCTATATGTAATATTATGAAACAATCTCCAAAATACACTGGTGCCTTTAAAAGCAAGGTTCAGAAAAGTTCTATAGCATGAACTCTCGCAAATGTGTGTATAAAATATGGAAGGAAGGAACCCCATTTGATTTCATGGAACTTGTAGAGTTGGACACTTCTATTTTCAGCAGCTGAGTGCATTTAGCTATGCACAAACATCACTTTGTTCCTGAGCATGAAATTTTTTTGTCCTATGGCAAATTCCTCCTTTCTTCTGCCTTCCTTGTTGAAGGAGCCTGGTGCCTAATGTCAATATTCATCTTCTTTTGTCTTCAGTATGACTGGATGTGTTTCTCACCCTATCACTACTAACTACCTGTTTGGGTGCAGGTATTTCCTAAGTGCATGATAATGAAAGAGGTTTTCAGTAATGTCACTCAAGACTAGGAGGGAGACAGACACTCTTATCATAACAAGGCTTGGGAGACATCCTAGTGGTGCATAAATCCTCAGAGTGCCGGGTGCCTGGTTGTTTTTGTTATTAGCTATTCACTGCCAAGCCAGACCCAATAAAGCCTTTTTCATTCTCCTACACCCTCCCCTACCTTAATAGCAGAACCAGGGAGAAAAAGAAAAAAACAATGATAACAACATTGGAAACAGTGACCGGAGAGAAAGAAGTTTCAAAGTGGAATGGCCATGGATGGAGAGTTTTCTGAGGACAAGCTCCAAAATAGGTCTTTTCAACAATTTTTAAGGTAATGTGATAACATGATGATTGGCTTATGAAAAGTTATGAAAGTAAGAATCTTTCTGCTCCACATTCAGTTGTCAGACCATAGGCACTTTTTTGTGGGACTGCTCTTCTACCCATCAAAACACTGGCCCTCTACCACCATCACCAGCCCCAGCCCCAGGCTCCAACCTCAGGAACTAGAGGCCCAGAAGGAAGCCACTCCAGAAGATAAATAGGGCACTATTTTGATATGCTGGCTCCTTTGACGTCACACTTAGCTGCTCTTGATGGGAGAGGACTAAAGACACCAGAATGTTGTAAAGGAAGAAAAAGGACTCCGGAAAGAAATTCCAGGGAGAATAGTCTCAGCCAGTATCAGAAGCAGCATCCAAATCCACTCGCCTCATCCCCACCAGTGGTCACAACTGAGAACTCTATCCTAGTCTCTTGGGGTGCTCTCGGGATATGCATCTTGAGAATTTATCTCATTTGACTCAAGATCAATATTTTTGTTTGCATCATTATGACATTTGACATTTTACCATTCTGTCTTTGCCTCTGAGGGGTAATTCAGTAAGCCACAAGGTAGCTTAGAAAGGGGAAGGGGAATCCTTTTCAACTTCAAGTTTGTCCACCAAATCTCTCATGAGGCCGTCTTTCTCTTCTTCGGTTTCTAAAACAAATCAGGTTGAGCAAGGAAATGGGTCACTCTGGAATTACCTAAAGTGCCAAAAGTGACTCATGACCTTCCTAATTTAGGGAATTACATTGGTTTCTGTGGCTTCTGTGAGGAAACAGAAATTCTCACAAGGGTCAAGAAGAAGTTACCTAAAGACCTTTCTGACATCTGAACCAAGAAAACCAGAGTGTTGGCTCCTCCTTTTAACTGCTAAAATTGCAGTAACTCCTCCTCAGTTTGGAAAATTTTAATTCAACTTTTGCAATGGTTTAAATATAAACCATTGCTAATGTTTGTCCCTTTCACTATATGCCAAGTAGAAGAAATCAATCATTTAAATCATAAAATTCACCTCTCTTCAATTACTCTAAATTTTTTGTACCTATTTGCATACAGAAAATATTATAATTACAAATGTTGCACATATGATCATTAAGCAAATTCAAGAAAATCTTTACTTGGCATACTTTAGTAGGTATTTGCACCAAAAACTACATACTTAAAGCTAAGTGCTCATACAGGTACATATGCAAGATTAAGAATTTTTTATTAATTTAGACTATCTCTCCTCATGTTTTATTATTTTAAACAAGCAAAGGTATCCTACAATACAATTTATGCTGATTTTATATCTTTCCCACTCATAAATCACTGAAGCTGAACAAAACATTTATGAGAAAGACTGGAATCTGAGAAGTACATCAGGTACTACGGCTTCCAAATGTCTGCAGAAATATTGATGCTTCTTGAGCAAATCTCTTAATACCCACAAAAACGTGTAGTGGATCAGGGGCAGGATGGAGATAAGGGAAAGAAAAAGAGATGCCCCCAACAACATCTAAAAGGACACTTTTTCAATAATTACAACTATAACAGAAATATAGAGGAGGGGAGAAAATGACATAGTATTTGTTCATTCATCCATTCAACAAATGCATGTGCTGGGCATTGTTCTAGGTCTGGGTATATATCAGTGAATGAAACAGAGCCCCTGTCCAGTTGGACCTTATGTTCTTGTGGAAGAAAATACACTATGTAAATAAACATGAAGAAAATGAAGCAGGTTAAAGGAAAAGAGAATAAAGGAAGGATCTAGATAGGATGGTCAGGAAAGGCTTCATTAATAAAGTGGCATTTGTGCAGACATCTGAGTGAAGTGAGAGAGTAAACCATGACAATGTCTTCAGAGAACTCTCTGAAGAAAATAGCAAATGCAAAGGCTTCAAGAAAGCCCAGATCTTCTCGGACTCGGTAGGCTCTGGTAAGGGCTTTCTACTTCATTCTGAGCATGATGGGGAGCCACTTAAGGCTCAAAGTGAGAGAATGACCCAACCAGATTTATGTTTTGAAAGAATCATTCTAGCTACTGTGCAGGGACCACTCCATAACGTGACAGGAGTGGAAATAAAGAGGTTAGTTGAGGCAATCGGCATAGTCCGTGTACAGACTATGGCAAGTTGGGCTAGTGTGGTCTCAGTGGCGATGGTAAGAAATAGTCAGTCTGTATGTATTTTTAAGGTCAAAACAACAGATTTGTTGATAGAATGAATATGGAGTATGAAGGTGGGCAAAGGAGTCAGGGTTTGTGCTCTGATTAATTGGATAAAAGAGGTTCCGTTTATTGAAATGGGGAATACTCGGGTCACAAAAATTTGGGGTACGAAACTCAAGATTTCAGATTTATACTTTTTAAGGCAGAGTTATGAATTCATTTTCCAAGAAGAGCTGCCAAGGAGGCAAATTGGACATAAGAGTTGGAAGGTCAAAGAAGAGATCTGGACTGCGGATACAAATTTAGAAATCTTTGCTTTATAAATGGTACTTAAAGGCATATACTAGATGTAATCACATCTAGCAGTACTTAAAAAATGTGAAAAAATAGGAGGACTGAACCCTTGAGTACACTGGTATTAAGAAGCCTGGAAGATGAAGAAAATCTCACAGAAGAGACGGAAAAAGAGTGAATAGTCAAGAGAAAACAAATGTTGTCCCTGGAAGCCTGATGAAGAAAGTGTTTCAAAGAGGGAGTGATCAGCTGTGTCAAATATTCTAAGGGCTGGAATAAGGTGAAAATAGAGAATTAAGTACAGAATTTGGCCATGCATAGTCACTAGTGACTTTAACCAAAAAGATGACAGTGGAGAAAAGTCTGATCGGAATGTAAAATGAAACATGGATGATCAGAGAGGGTAGTCAGAACAGAGCTCCTTTAGAATGTGCTTATTTACACCCCAACCAAAAACATGGCCCCCGTGTGCCCACACGCAGGAGCACGCACACACCCATGCACCTGCTTATAGGCTCATTCTCCCCGAAATTAGGGCCCTGCCCAACCCAACTTCTAGGGCCATCAGCTGCTTTATGATATATTCCACTTCTACATACAACTTTACACAGCTATATTTTTATTTGACAATTTGGAATAAATTCTGAATAAAGAGTGTCAGAAGATGAAGAGTGTTGAGGCAACTAGAAAATATAGTTTATATGGAGGATAATGTTCCCACTAAAACAACTGCTCCCCTCAGCAAGGCATGAAGATGACCTCAAAGACCTTAGTGTCATTACTCTGTTGACTTTGCTAATCAGGGTAAACACACTTTCTTTGAAAGGCGGAAGCCACAGAAACTTCTTCACACAGCCACTGCCAGAGAGAGAGGCAAGCTGCAGGGGCTGGAGTAAAACGAGACCCTCCAAAGCACGGAAGTGATCTGGTCATTGCTCTGAGTCTAACAACAGCCAACAAATTAGAGATGCTTCAGCGGACGACTCCTGTTCTTACCAAACAGGCTGTTTAATGTACAAGCCTTTATTTAGGGTTTCTGAGCTCACCAAAGGGTACAAATATCACCTCTCAGCTTGAAGAACGAAAGAATAAAACATACACGTCATCACTCTGCCAGGATGGATAGGTACTGTTTAAATTAATGTGCTAAACCCTAATGAAGACAGTAGATATTAGTTAAATAAGCAAGCCGTTAGGGTGGGAACATCAATGCCGGTGCACTCCCAGATCTGTTCGCGGCTGCTAGATACTAGCTGCAGCCTATGAATGCTAAAAAGAAAGGAGTAAAATGTGATCTATTTCTAAGACTGAAAGTTCCGCTGCTAAGTGAAATTGATTAGATCTATAGTAAAAGAGATTAACTGGATCTCTCAAAATGGCCACATCTCAAAGGCATAATGCTGAAGGGAGAGACATGATGCTCAAAAAGAAGGATACAATTTGATGCCATTTATGTACATTTCAAAAAGTACTCACAAAATACTACTGCATATTGATTACGGAAATGGAGAGATAAAGATATACAGGTTAGAGTTTTCATAAAGGTACATTATAATGGCACACATCAAGCTATGAACAGTGTTTGCCTTTAAAGGTATTCGGGAGAGAAACAGGACAGGAAATTATGGTTAGATGGGATATTAATAGTCAATTCTGGGTGGTGGGAATACAGGAGTTTGTTACATTTTCTTTTACATTTTACTATACTTCTTAATTTTAACAAACATTTCTAAATAAATGATAACACATTGAGAATCTACTTCATGAAGTTCTCTGGACAGGAAGGAATCATGGAGCTCTGCAGCCCATGTGAGGAAAAGGTCCACAGATGGCCACCACATCAACAGTGACGTCGGGTTGCCCGCACCTCACCCTTAAGTCCCTCTGTGCCTCCATCACTGCCGTGCAGTGTAGTTATCATTTCACAATCCCACGTTTATCCTGGGATGGAGTGACCACGGAGTTTAAGGTGGAGCGACAGCTTAACTGTAAAGAACTCCTGATGGTCCAAGGAGCTTACAGCTTTTGGCCCAGGCTGTCTTTCAGGTGCAGCTTCTCAGCCAGTCATGCAATGACTCATCAGGCTCCACCCAGCCGCACATCTGAGAACCAGGAAACGGACCACCCTGGCTCCTCATTGGGCAAGGATTACAAGGAAGTCAGGGAAACTTAAGAAGATGAAGACTTTTTAGCAGGACTCAGAAGCAGCCACTGAGTAAAAGCTAAGTAGCAAAGAAGTAGCAAAGCTTGTCAACAAATCAGAGTCAGGAAGAACAGTAAAGTATCAGTTATGTTAAAATCCAAATTATCATTTTGGCGGTGTAATTTGGCATCCAGATGGACCATGCTAAACAATTCAATTCTACTTAATTATTTAAATATCATTTTGCAAATCACTTACTCGGCAAGTAGAGCTGCTCAAAATCTGTTTTATAGGAACCACATTGCAGCTTTGCTATGTAGGGGAAAACTTCCTAGCATTTATAGCAAATAACTCTGTTTGAGTTGACTGCATGTTCTAGCAAGGAAGAAGGGAAATAATATTCACTAAGTTTCTTACATGTGTCAGGCCCTGAGCTACTAGCTTTACCCACATCATCTCAACTGATTCTCACAACAGGACAAGATCATTCTTGAGATGAGAAAACTAGGCTTCAACTGTTGAAGTAACTTGCCCAACATTGCATCACTGGGAAGAGGCAGGTCCAGATTTCAAACCTAAGTTGCTTAACTTGAAGCCTTTGTTCTAGAGACAGCTCATTTTTTAAAAAGAAAAACGTCATACTGATTTTAGTGGCAATATCATGAGCGGCCATCACAGTACATGGAAATGAAAATTCTATGAGAAAGCTGGAGGGTTTTGTTGAGAGAACCTGCAGAAACATGAATTCTTTTGTCCCTACCCATACCTACAGTACTGTGGACTGTGGGAATCTCCCTAATTGAGGTTTAGGAATCCATGATCAAACTTGAATGAGCACGGGAATCCCCTGAGGGGTTTTGTTAAAAGGCAGATTCAGATCAGCTGGTCTGGGATAGAGGCGAGGTTCTGCCAGTCTAACAAGCTCCCCTCCCCGTGATAACAATCTTGCTGCTGCATGGACCGCACTTTGAGTAACAAGAAGTTATGGAATATTTAACTATTTCCAGGTGATAATGGCCCCAGGGACAATCTTCTGCTGAAGGAATTCGTTCAACCCTGTTGTAAATGATAGGATTTACAAAGCTTTTTTTTTTTTTAATTCTTAGATTTAAATCTTATAGAACACACCCTAAAGGATGATTTATCTACAGAAGTGCTTCTCTCAACTTCAGACAAACTCTGTGGTCTCTTTTTTTCCCCAATACATTGCACACGTTGATTTCTTAGTTAAATATTCAGCATAAGGAATAAGCTAGCTCAAGATGAACTTTTTACCATCGGCCCTTGGTACTCTCTGCTTCACTTAACAGAGGATCTGGTTAAAAATAGCAGCAACTATTGAACAACTCTAAGCATTTTTTTAAATAAAATCTGTCTCTGATATCAATAAAATGATCCAAGATACTTAAAGATCATTTGAGAGACTTTTTTGCAATATCACCTCGAGGATAACACTGAAGTTAAAGTATTCAAAAGTCCTATTTTGAATGACATTAAAAAAAGGATTGCATTTTTAAAAACTTTTATCAGAGCAATTTGATACAAATCTTTAGATAAACTAGATATGTACTCTCCAATAATTAAAAAGAGAATTGTTGTCATTCTTATCCATTCTGAGAACGTAATCTGCCTCTAATGCTCTAAAGAAGATAAACGTATTTGTCAATTATGATCAGAGTGTTCATTTTGATTATAACTAAACCAAAGTTATAATTTTTGGCCAGTAGCTGCCACAAGATGGATAATGCTAAGCAATGCTGCTTCTTGGGTTCACTCATTTGATTAACTGGGAGTTAATCAAATGTGGTTAATGTAACCCTGACAAATCTATCAGAATGCCCATCTCATCAAAATTTAAACTTTCCCATGATAGAATTGAAGAAACTCACCCTTGAAATTTTCCAAGAACAGTGAATATTGTGTTTGTCTACTAAAAATTCCACTCCCTCTTCTCTTGTTAATTACTCAGCTCTCTTTAGATATCCACATTGCTACCTAATCACACCCTCCCAGCCCTGGGAAGTCAATGTGTTTTGGAGGAAGCCAGCTTCACCCCTAGCTAGTCAGCCCTAAATTAAACAGAGCATTTCTTTCCCTGGGCAGAGCAATTGGTTCAGGAATGGACTCCTGATCCAATCGGAAGTCAATAAAATATGAGAAAAGTTTGTTGTCACAATCTGGGACAGAAGCTTTTTGACTATTGAGAAGGAAGATCCAACAGGACTCTCTCTGTATTCAAGCTAAGTATCAATGAAGCCATCTCTTAACCACTAGGGGGAGCCAACCATTACGCTGAAGCCCACACCATGGCAGGGAGTAGAGACAGAAACCACGTGCTGGTTGTTGGATAGAAGCTCCCCCTCGCATACCCTTTTAATCTACTATCCATCCGATATTCCTCTAATTGATCTATGAAGACATTTCAAAAGCCCTTTCCAGTGCCTTGCTTTAGTTTAAAAGTCCACGCAGCCACATTTCCCCTGGCACCATGGTCCAATATATCTGTCAAAGAAGGAAATGAGATTACTGTAATGATGACCCAATCACTTCCTCTTCTTGGAACTCCAGGAAATAAAATAAAACTCATAATTCAATAGTTTGCAGAATCTCTTTTCCTCTTTTTGAAAACTGGACGGCAAAATAACATTTGCCCATATCTGATCTTCTACCATACCTCATGTTTGCTGGGATTACTCTACGATTTCATTTACAAGTTTGTTTTAAGATGTTGAAATACAATTTGCAGAAAAATATGCATTTACAACAAGGGAGTGCTTTACTCTCTCTTTACAATCTCTTTGCCCCTTTGTCCAGTCAGAGCTCCCTGAAGCACAATTCTAAGAAAGTGTTGCCATTGTTTGCTCTCTCGTGTTAAATTAGAATTTTCTTTGTCCCAGAAAAGAAGTCCAGAGGTAGCTAGCCCATGACAGGTGTGGCAGCTTCACAGTCATCAGAGTCAGCCTCATGTACCTCATGCTCCAAGCTGGCTAAGAGTGTCAACCTTCTTGTCCATATTCCAAGCAGCACAAAGGAGAAAGAGGGACATAAGAATGTGCCTCTCTTGTCAAAGGACTGCATGGGTTATCTTATGCTATGTCATGCTGTGGCAACAAATTCCAAAACATCAGAGGCTTACAACATTTTTTTCTCACTCTCTTCACAGGTTGTCTGTGGGTTGGCTGAAACTCTCTGCTCCACATTTGGGGATTGTTATGGGCTGAATTTGTCACTCTAAAAATGTATATTTGAAGTCCTAATACCCAGTACCTCATTGGGAGATGGGGTCTTTAAAGAGGTAATTAATTTTAAAATGAGATAATTAGGAGGACCCTAATCTAATGTAACCAGTGTCCTTATAAGAAGAAATTAGAACACAGGCACGTACACTGTAAAGACAGGGAGAAGATGACCATTTACAAGCCAAAGAGAGAGACCTGGAACAGATCTTTCCCTCATGGCCCTCAGAAGAAACCAACCCTGCAGACACTTTGATCTCTGACATCTAGCCTCCAGAATCATGAGAAATAAATTTATGTTGTTTAACACATTAATTGTCATGTGAGTTGTATTTAACTCATGCTAGTTTTGAGGCCGGGGCCTCGTGAAGCATATGCAACTCACATGTCTCTTCACCTTGGGAGCCACAGAAACTATTTTTCAAGTTGCATATAACTCACACACAGAAAACAATAAAAAATAACAAATTTTTCATTAAATTAGAAAAGATCATTTTTGAAGTTTTTATTCTATTTTCATAATAAAACACTGTGGTCCCAAGGAAAAAAAATTTTTTTTCTAGTGTGACAGTCAATGTGTTAGACCAACCAGCCAGTCTGTGGTACTCTGTCAGCCTTAGCAAACTAATACCGGAATCCAAACTGAAGAAGCTGCCTTCAGTCTCATGGCAGAGGGAGGAGGGCAGTGGCTGATCTATGCAATATCTCTCAAAGCTTCTGCTTGGATGTGCCATTTGCCACTTCTGCCCACATTCCACTGGGCAAAGACAGTCATAGGACCAAACTCTACTCCTCCTAGAGAAAAGCATTGCTAGTCACATGGTCATGGGAATGGACACATAATCCTTTCACAAGTGGATGGCAAACAATTATAACAATAATACCGTCTACCACAAAGACACTGTTCTGGTTATCTGTTACTGTGTAGAAACTATACTAAAACACAGTGGCTTGGATTTATTATCTCTCACAGTTCTATGGGTTGACTGGGTTAAACTGAGCAGTTGTCACTTGGGGGCAGCTACAGGCAGATGGAGCATGTCATCTGAAGGCTCAGCTGGGCTGGACATCGAAGACATTTCACTCACGTGGCTGAGAGATGATGCTAGCTGGCGGCTGGGAGCTCAGCGGGGGCTCTTAACCGGAGCACTTGCACATGGCCTCCGCATGTAACTTGGGCTTCTATAGCAAGGCAGGCAGAAAGCAGCCTCAGAACCTGACCAGGTTCAACATCAGGGGGTTTAGACTTCATCTCTCATTGGGAGGAGTGTCAAAGAATTTATGGCCACTGAAAAACCACTGTTGGCACATCCTACTTCCACTATATCTTATTGGCCAGAAGTTAGATATTTGGTCTCATCTAGCTTCAAGGGAGGCTGGGAAAGTACTCTATGTAAAGCAAAGTGCTCTGCTAAAAACTGAGATTCTATTACTGAGGAAGAGTAAGAGGGCATCAGAAATTAGTAGTGTTTGCCACATATACTTCACATCATTTTTATCCAGTTTTCTCTCTTAAAATAATTCCCATCCTCTCTAGAAACTCTTCATTTGTTTTTTGTGCACTTACTTATTTTTATCAAAGTAATAAGCACACAGTTTTTTCAGTTAAATAGCCCCAAAAGTCTTATTACAAAAATTTAAAAATAACTCTTAGCTGTTTCTTATCATTCTCCTTTGAATATTTACCTCAAAATCTCTAAACAGAACTTTTCGTCCTTTGGAAAGACTTCCCATCCCACCCACTCCTAAACTGCCCAGAGCACGATTTCAGGAAGACCCACAGAACATTCTTCGTTCTGGCCAGACCCTCCCATCCCACCGCCGCGTGTCTCCAGCCTCATCTCACACATTACGTAACGGACCATCCCCAAGGTGGAAGGCATGATAAGCACTGATTTCCATGTCCCGTAAAAACGATCAGGACTGCATGCATCATGCATTGTACCCTGCCACACTCCAGAGTCCACTCCCCAAGTTCATCTCTCACCACTTAGACTCTGTCCCCATGTGTGTTGTTTCTCCTCTACTCTGACTCAATCTCCCACACCCTCCGTGACTCCCTAACACCTTGCTCTGTGCCCTGTAGAAGTCAAAATCCCCTATGCTGGTGACCTTCTGTCTGAAAGTTGGTTTCACCACTGGTTCTAGCTGGAGCTTTCAGGTACCACTTCTAGGGCAGCCCTTTCGAGCAATGGCTACTTTTATTCTCATACTCCCCATTCAACAAGGCTTGAAGATGGGCTAGGTTCCCCCTTGCTCCTTATCTCTACTGCCAAGCTATTGTTTCCCCCCAGTCTCTAAAACTCCCCAGTTACATGGAAGCACATATTATTAGATTAAATTATCAGGTTAACCTGCCCTGTTGCAAGAGTCCACCCTCCATTCACATTGATGTCCTAGATCGTGTCATTTCCAACAACTGTACTGACTCCAAAATTTCCTTTACAAGAATCTCACTTAGATCACCATCTCCTATTTTTCTTGTGCATCCCTCCAGTAATTCTGAGCTAATATGCTTCAACCACATCGGAACTTCCCATTGACTGCCTGCTCCACTTTTCACTGTGTTATACAGTCACCATCTCATTTGCCTCCTCACCCTGGTCGATTCCACAGTCCATTATCATAATGTTTCCCTTGCATGAACCTGCTATGTCCTTGTGCCTCTCTCCTGCTGGCTTACAAACCTGGCAAGATCTCAGCCCAGCAATGTGCCCGCATCTAAGAAGCCGAACATTGGGAGAACACTTGGAGGAGGAAGCCCCATAACCACACGGACAGCTTACATAGTAAATGTTTGTGCAGACTTCAAGTGGGGCCTCAGCCACTGCCAGACACCCCCTACACCACATAATCTGCTCCCTCACTCTTCAGGAGGCCTGTCTCACTTCTGTCTCTTTTCTCTGCAAATCCCTCCAATAACAGCTACTCCCTGTTCCTCATTTTCAGCTTTTTTTTTTTGCTAAGAAAATAAAAGCAAACCAAAAGGTTAACTGCTATGACAACCCACCTCAAAATTCCATCGAAAAGATCATGAGTACTTGAATGTGTCTGAAAGAAAAGTAGGGAGATAGGTGGGAAAAGCACAAAAAAAATAAGGTGGCATCAGCAAAAGACTTAAATTTCTTTACATCTTTCTTAAACAACATCTCAACTTGCTGTTTAGACCCACCACCCAGAGATCCTGCAAATGTACTCACCCAGAGTCATGGAACCTCCACCCTCATCTTGGTTGCACCCACCTTAATCCTGCACAAATCTTATGCCCTAATGAGAAGAATTGCCAACTTCATGAAAGACTTGAAACTGCAGAGACATTATTTTTCTTATAAAATGGCATAATCAACTTCTATGCTTTATTTCTTTTTTTCTTTTAATGTATGCAAATGAATGGGGAGGGGGGAATGGATTGACTCTTCTGTAAATCTATTTAAAATCCTTTGGGGAAAGATGTAAATAAGCTGAGCTACATGTTCATTGTAAAGACACAGATGTGATATTATCATCATTAGTAATAATTTAATTATATCAACTAATTGTTATTACATTCTTATGCACTCATGTGAAGGCAAATTTTGTCTTGTCGCTATCTTTGCCATTAAAACAAAAGAATAATGCTATCCTAGCTGATAAGAATAATGACTACACCTGTCAAAATAGATTTATATCTTGAGTCTCAGACAGTCTCTGCAGTATGTTTTTGCCAGGAATATTCACTTGTTCTTCCTTCTTTCTTTCTTTCATTTTTTTTTAAGGGAAGAAGACAGAAAGCAGATTTCCACCTCTACACTTGAGCCTCACTGTCCAATGATGCTCCGGCAACAACCCTTCAAAATTAGGTACCAATCAGTGCCAATTCCTTTGGTAACCATTTGTAATAACATTAACATGATGAACTAATGAGATATTAATGTGATTGTAACAGACATTTCCATAGGAGTTCCATTGTAATTGAGTAGGTTAATAATGTGCCTTAATCTGTGCTTGGCAAGTGTAATGTATGATGAATTGGGAAAGGCAGAATTTTGATGACTTTCAGTGTGTAAGGCGCTTACTCTTTCAAAAAAGAAAAGAAATTCCTGGGGTTTTTTCTTTCTCTCATTTTTAAAAAATTGATCTTTCTTTTCTTCTAGGACACATGTCGGAAGAGAAATTCCTGTTTTTAAAAGCATGTGCATGAGTGAACATTTGAGAAAACTGAGCTCAGAGAGTCGTAACGTCTACTCCTCAAAGCATCTCAAGGCATTTTATACATGTAACTTTCTAAATGGCAATAGATTTGGGAATGGAATATTTAAGATCTTTATTTATATTCAGTGTGTATCCAGTAGTTCATCCATTTATTTGACTTTTAGTCTATCAATACTTAGCAAATTATACTTATGGATGGCAGAGCCTTAGAAATTCAGCAATGGTACAGTCAGTGTTGCTTTGAAAGAAAGAAACACCACACACACAGACATGTATGCACAGACACACACAGAGATACACACAAATGCACACATATACACCCACAAGCACACATGTGCACTCATACACACAGAAGAGCACTTACTGTCTGAGAGAAATAAAGAGTAAGGTCAAGAGCCTGGAAAGAAATAAAAAGGGATACAGTAACAGGAAAGAAAAGGCAAGATTGAAAAGCTGAGACATTCAGAGTCTTTCAATTGAATTCAAGAGGATACCTGCAAATAACCCTGGTGTGAACTCTGCAGAGAGAGGGAGGAAAGAGCAAGGCCTTTATATGATTATTTATTCCAGCAAACAACAGCACATGGCAACTCAGAGCCTTTCTATTCCCTGAGCTAATATTTGAAAGACATTGTATCTCAAGGGCAAATTCTAAATGTTCCTCCTCTCTCTAAAGTAAAGAGGAAAGGGGAAAAAATTGGAAGCTTCCATCATCCAAGGATGAAAAAGAAAATACTGATGAAATTCAACATCGTAAGAGGAAGATAAAAAATTAAGGGGAAAATGTGATGAAAAGCTTTGCTTGGCAAATACGAATGAAGGCTAGGTAAACCGCGTGATTTTTTTTAAAGGCAGACTGTTTTTAAATTAACTGGCAGCGTTTCAAAATCTCCTTAACAGTAAATGTTGCTGCCAATTCTCTTCATCTTAACCCCCTCTATTCGAGATCCACTTCCTTGGGCTGTTCCTAATAATCTCAGCTCTGACCCCAAGGAGGCAGTACCCTTAGAATTCTCCAGTTTCCTCCTAGCTTCCCCAGTGCCATTTGCGGCTGATATTAACATGGCCTCATTTCTCTGCTTCTCTTGGAGGAAGTGACTTCCTTAGTGGGACCCAGCACCATGTGTCTGCCTGGAGGACAGCTGGCTTCCCGGGCATTCACTTTCCTCTGTCATCATAGCCAGCCTGCAATGATTAGAGGGAATTATCCAACTTCTGGATTATTTTCCTTCCCTGCCTCTATTTTCATCCGTCATTTCACTACCTGCCAGGGGCTTTACCAGATTCTTTGATCTGCCTGTAAATTTGACAACAGTAAGAGTTTTCAATACAGAGTCTTTTGGGGTATTTAGTGGGCAGACTATGTAGGATAAAGACCATTATCTTGAGATGCAGGAAGGAGGGCCTGTTTTCAAATTCTGGTTTCTTCACTTAGTATCTTTGTGACCTGTCAATCGCTTCCCATCTGTAAAAACAGGACAATATCAAAGGTTGTTTAAGAAGCAAATGAGATTTGAAAAGTACAGATCTCGTGCATTTGTACAAATAAAAAAAGTACAGAGCATGACGTCAAGAGCTTTGTATTCTTGTTGACTGAGTTTCCCTTCCCCTTTCAAGCAAACATATTTACATACAACAGGTACTTTTTTTTCTCCCATGACACTGAATAATAGTTCAAAACTGCAAGTTTTACTCATTTCATCCCTAAGTCTAAAAAAAGGCATAGGGGAGAGTGGAACTATTTTCTCCACGTCTCCCACTCGGCCCTAGGTGGCTGAGAAGCTCAGGAAATGAAGAGGGGAACAGTTGTCACATCTGTGACGTTAATAGCCGGTTTGTTTTGGGGGTGCTGTTCCTGGGACAGCACCTGCAGCTGTCGGAAGGGCCTCTCTGCCAAGCAGTACTTTCCCCCAGTCCCAAACCACTCCACCAAAACCTCTCTCTTCACTAGATATTTGCAGGAAGATTTGAAAACCCTTCTTTTCCTGGTTATCCTTCTTGATCTTCTATAATCCCTCAGTTAGGTTACTTCCCAAGACAGTGAACTAGAGATGAATTAACTCAGTGGTTGATTCATCCATTTAATGCACATTTAATGAGTAATTATCACATGATAGCTCTGTGCCAGGCACCGGAAATTCAGGGGGAAAAAGTCAAGATTTCAGCCTCAAAGGAACTCACTATGTAGTGGTAAAGGGGAGTGAATTAAGAGATAATTACAACTGATAGAAGCATTACGGGAGCACAGGAAAGGGGAGATGGACCCAAATGTCCTTGGGGGTGGAGAGTTGGAAGAGGATGGGAAGGATGCAAAGAACCGTCTAGTGTCATTTACAGAGGAAATGGCACCTAAGAGAATTGATAATAATGAGTAAAAGTTACCAAGGTAAAGACAGGAAAGATACTCCAGACAAAAAGAAAGCATTGTCAGTAGGACCCTGTCTTCATCACCACCCTCAGTCATGAATCTTATGCTTTGAAAAATACGGTGCGTTAGATTGAGCCCTCCAAGAAGCAGATACCAAGCCAAAATGAATGTGCAAGGGATTTATGGGGGAAGCCACCTGTGGGCGAAAACATGGCAGGAGCCGGAGGAAGCTGGGAAAGTGGTCAGGCCGCAGTGTGGGCCTGACTCCTGTGAAGGAGAGAGGGAAGGAGGGCCAGGTAGGAGGAGGCCTGGACGGCCACGCAGTTCTAGGGGATCTCAGCAAGACCGATAGGTAGTTCTGGAGCTAGGGTTGCCTGTCACAGGAGGGGAATGCAAGGGCCTGCCTTCGCACCTCTGCCACACGCAGTCAGCGGTGGGAACAGCCAGGGGAAGTGGGGCCTTGGCGTGAACGTGGTGGTGGACTTCCGTGTGCAGCGGCTTGGAGCTTTCAGTCAGTCATGCTCCCTGAAGTCAGACATCTGGGAGTGCATGTTCAAGGCTGCCGCATTTGGTCTACATTAAAAAAAAAAGTATTTTTTATTAATTCCTTTTCCCATTTAAAAATACAACATAGATAGTGTATAACAAAATATGAGCTATCAAAACAAGTATTCAGTTGACATGATTAATTATGTGGTATATATTAGCCTATATGTTTTTGAAATATTGGAAACAACTCCAAAATCCCCTTTCCTACTGTATTACTTAGGGCTGCTGTAACAAAAATGCCACAGACTAGGAGGCTCAAACAACAGAAATTTATTTGTCACAGTTCTGGAGACTGGAAGTCCAAGATCAAGGTGCCAATGAGGTCGGTTTCTCCCGAGGTCTCTCTCCCTGGCTTACAGGTGGCCGCCTTCTTGGTGTGTCCTCACATGGCTCTTCTCCACGTGCCCACATCCTTGGTATCTTTCTCTCTTCTTATGGGACACCAGGCGTGTTGGACTAAGGCCCCACCCTTAGGACCTCATTTAACCTTAATTACCTCTTTAAAGACCCTGTGTGCACATGAAGTTACATTGGGGGTTAGGGCTTCAGTATTTGAATTTTGGGGAGACACAATTGAGCCCACAACGCCTACCCTGAATGATTTCAAGAATCCACAGAGTTTTCATATTCTGTGATGGGAACTCCTGAAATGTACACATGGAACAAGAAGAGATAGAGACGACCAAAGCAAGGTGTGTTGTTTTGGGGCAGTGTCTGTGAAAAAGGAGGAGGAGGAGGTGGAAGAGAAGGAGAAGGGGTGTTAGGGAGAGGAAGCAAAATAGGAAACTTAGCTCATGTACTTTCCCTGTGCCTTATTAGCAAAGTTCTATATTTATTATTTATCAGAGATAACTAACAATGAATCATTTTATTCTTCTCTTGTATTAGGAAACACTGCCCTAACCATAGCCCGCATGGCCAGAACATGCAGCATCCTAACTTCTGTCCCCGCCGTTGACTAATATGGTCATTTTAAATATTACAATTTTCCTCTATTTTTGGAGGAAATCAAATATTTCATAATAAACTATAAAGAAAACAAAGCTATATTACGCTGTTCACCAATTATAAATAACTAGATCAACCTTAATCAAATAGGGGGAATGTTTAGAATCCACCAAGTACATTAGCTGTGGTGTAAGGTAAAAGGAATTTAAAGAATACTCTTAACAAGACACAGATCATTGCTAACTCTGCCCAAATCCTCCTCTGCACAGATACAGTGATGTGCAGAACCTAGGGACCCTCAGGTGATTTGACCCAGGGAGATACCTAACCCAGTTTGCCTAATCCTACATTAGTTAAGGAAAGGCCATGGTCCCCATATCTTCCTAGCAACAGGGCCCATGAGGCCCATCTGTTAGCTCTGTTTCCTGACACACCCACTGAAAGCTTAAAAGAACATCTTCCCCTTTCTTGGGCTGACTGGAGTGAGTTCCTCTTTTTGCAATCAAGAGAACCATCACTACCAATTTGGGATCTAGGACTCCAGCTTTTCTGTGCCTTTCAGTGCCATCAAAACCAGGAAAACTCTCCAACACCTGAATATCTCTCAATCCAGTGTCTCCTAAAAGACTTTTTGTTAGTATTTTGTTTATGCTACATGACTTCTGTTACCGTTACTCCACACTCTAAGTGCGTGCAGGCATCAGTCAGTTCTGAATCACCATAACAGAGTATCTCCATTTGCAAAGAATTTATCTTGGTGTCTGCAGATAGATTTACCTATAAATAATAAAACATACCTTGAGCCAAAGAAAAACACTGATTAGTGTTCCTCAGTAGGAAAAAAAGAGTCATGAGATAAGTTTTCAAATCAAGATTCTTACCCTTCATTGTGAAGCTTCAATCAAAGGATGCTAAATAGAGAAGAGGAAAAAGCCCTGACTTAGGAATCCGGAGGCCTAGACACTGGGCCAAATCTCCCAGTAACTAGCTCTGTAACCTGGGCCACGCAGCCACCAGTACTTGTAGTTTTTTTACCTTTCTCATGAGGATAACACCACCTACCTGCGTTGATGACAGGGTCCTCACCGGGAGTCAGCAACAAAATAGATGCATGGAGGTGACTTAGTAGCTAGAACGCAACATCAACAACAGGTTTTTAAAAACGATATATTATTTACTGGTCTAGGTACAATTCTGCCTTAATTATTTCAAAGTAGTGCTTATACTTCCATTTTGAAATGCAAGAATGTGACATTCAAAATATATGGAAATGTCCTTTTGTATAATAAGTCTCCACTTTGACATGCAAAATCTACTCCCGGGAACCTGCAAGTGCAGTCTTCTTGCTGTTCCTGATCTTAGGCCTGACTTGGACGTGGGTCAGACTTGGGCAGGATGGCTACCATCAATTTTCCTTCCTCATTCACAGCCCCTCTTCCCCTCTTCCTATTTCAGTCTTAAGCATCATGTCGATAGAAAGGTAAATCCATCTTACTTTGCATTATACACTCAGTCCTCAAACAATACTAGGCATTCAATAAATAGTGTTGAACAGTTTTCAAGGATATAAGTTAAACTTCCTTGAAAACTATTCCTTCTCATGCACAAATTTTTTCTTCCCCTCATTTTTATTTAGAAATCTTCATAATACTTTTTAAAATACGTATCTATGTTTTACTCCTCTAATTTGATTTTAAGTTATTGAGGTCAGGAAATTTGTCTTTGTTTCTTTGTATTTTCCCAGGGATTTTAAAGCAATAGATGCTCAGTGAATAATGGTTGGTCAATTGGTTGAAATTGCAGTGACACAACTGACAATTTATTCTTTTTTAAAAAATAAAAAAGTCTGTTGTGTCATGAATTGACTGATCAACTCCTTAATCTTTTAACACCCAAATAGATTCCTCACATTTTTGAGGAGCAGTGATTTGAACCAACAGTCCACACGGGACATTAGGAAAGTCATAAGATTTTTCATTCTTAACCCTCTTATTCCTATTTTGTACTATTTTATTGCTTATTCTGTATCCTGAAAGTCTTCTTTATTTTAACGGAGAAAGGATAGCAAAAGAATAGGTAAGAGACACCTTCGGGAAAAGAAGAGAAACCGAATTTGAAGTTTTCAAGTCTGAAAAGATTTTCTTAAAAAGCATTCACAAAATAAAACAAGTCAGCATTCTCCATGCTGGAAAATGACAGTGACTGAAAAAGCCTTTCCGCCTGTGTGAGCACTGTCCTCTGTCCTCATCGCTAGTGCAGAGATGTAATTTATGATGGATTCACAAACAAAATGGTCAACGGTTCAGCACAAACCAAACATGAGCAGACACATTTCTAAACCCAACCGTCATGCTGCTTACACAATCTGTTGATCCATTGAACAAATATATGTTGAAAGATTAAGCGGGAGTTGACTGCCATTCAGGAAGATAAATGTAGAGTAGACTCATTTTCCGCCTGACTTAATGCTTAAGGATTTGTATTAGAAGGATGTCGGGGAGGGCGCTGTCTGCGGGGGCGGGGTGTGGGGGAGGGAAATTCCAGTCACCCAGATCTTTAGAATGAGATTATCTTGGGGAGGACCTCACACAGAGGTTTTTACACCCTGGACCGTCTTTTCCCTTTATTCTTTTATTGTGGGGAAAAAAAAAAAATTCAGGGAAATGAACAGTGCTGCAGGGGCACTTGCCTTGGCTATTCAGGCCCTGTTGATGGAACCATAGGAGACAGATTGTTTTATACGGTACAGTTTGAGATTTCAACGGGGAAAAAAAGAGTCAGGCTGTCATAAAGGCACATTGTTATCCAGCTGTCTCAGAAAAAGTCTGTGAGCCATTAAGCTATAAAGAGTATTGAAAGCCTGAAGCTGGAGATGCTGGTGTCCCCGCTGGTGGGGTCAATGCCATCCCCGGGCAGAAAGCAGGGCCAACCTGATTCAGTTCATACTTGTTGACACCTTCCTCAATTGAAGTATGAGGCCAGGCCTCTGGAGTTGCTTTTGTCTAGCTTCGCTGGGCTGAAAAAGACAGCCCTTCACTGCTGTTGATCCTGTTATAAGTGTTTGAGCTTCACAAGAGAGAGCTTTGGGAGAAAGAAAGGAAAGGAAAGAGAAGGGAAAGGGAGGAAGAAGGAAAGAAAAGGAAAGGAAGGAAGGAATGGAGGGAAATTGAGAGAGAGAGAGGGAGAGAGAGAGAAGAAAGAGAGAAAGAAAGAAAAAGAAAGAAAGGGAAAAGAGAACCAAAAAAAAAAAAGAGAGAGAAAAACAACCATTTGTACAACGTAAGTGGAATTTCTGTGATTTGTAAACCTGGAACATGGCTATAACGCAATAATGCAATCATGCAGCTTCCTTGTTTAGCAAGCTGTGAACAATTTTCAGAGACATCCCACAACTCTGGCCTGGTTGGGAGTGCATTCAAAAAGAAAACCACTGAGCACTGCAAAAAGAGATGGATCTTGACCCACTGGAGTACATGTGCCAATAAATGCACTGGAAAGCAATTCACTTTGATTCAACATTTATCGAGCGTCCATATGGGTCATGACACAGGAGCAGAAAGCACACAGCTTACAAAAGACATGGTTCTTGCCCTTGCAAAGCACACAGGGCAACAGAGACCATGTGGATGTGTGTGGAACGGTGTGTAGATGTCCAGGAGAGGTTTTTATTTTTTGTATTGAAAAGTAAATCAAATCTTCTAAACTGGGGAAAGTTTTAGGCAGGTGCTAGATTTAAACAGTGCTGTGAAGAAGGGAAGGGAGGAGAGCATGGAATGTTCCACATACACAGGGTAGACTTGAAAGCAAAGAAGAAATGGTGTTGAAAGTAGGCTAAATACATCTTTATTTGACAAGCAAAGCGATGAGTTTGGAAACCAAGTAGGTGTTGGGTAAAAATGACTGATGAAAGGTCTTGAAATTATTTTTAGCCAGTCATATGAGCCCTTGTTTTTCACTTTTAAATGCATCCAGTGCAAGATGAAGCATTGCTAAAATATAAATGGATGCACATAATTCTCTAAATCAGACTTCTTTGGATTTCTTTTTTTTTTAACTTTTAATTTTGTTTCTTCTCATGAAATGTCCTACCGTGAGTCATCACAGGTCTCCAGGTTGAAGAAGTTAATGACCAACATATTCTAGCCCACTGTTTCAATTTCTTGTTGCTATTTTAATTTACTGGGAAATTCTGCTGGGATTTTAAATGATGCCACATACCTAGTGGGTTTGGATCATTTCTTCAACATAACACACCCATCTTCCCCTCAGGGCCGCCATTATTAGCTTTATGGTTCATGATCACTTGATTTCCAAGTAAAACCAACTATCTAATAGCATAAGTCTCAGTCAACAAGCTTTAACTTTTGGACCTGTGAGTCTGCAGTCTATTTATTCCATTTGTTTATCTTAACCAAATATCATTGACTTTGAACTGCTTAATCTTAAGCATGTGATCTTTCCTCCTCTCGGATGGCTAGAACGTGGCAAGTCAAAATGTTAACTACGAGAATAGAAAAGAAGAAACACTGAAGTCACTGGAAATGGTTTGCAGTGTAAAGAGAATATGACCATCTGGATTAAGTTATTGTAGGTTATGGATTGAGCTTTCTGTTTGGTTTGGTTTGGGCTTCCTATCACCCTTTCTTACTATGTCTGGCAGCACAGTCAGATATCAGCTGCATGTGATTTGGTCCTTATGCAAGGCTACCCCCACTGGCTGGGCTAATCTATGTGAGTCTTGCACATCATGGAAATTGCAAAGTGTTCTCAGGTGTATTCACACAGCTTCCTAAATCTTTTTCTCTTCTGCTCTGAGATGCACAGGAAACACGGAGAGTACGTTACCCTCTCAGCAAATTCCATCACCTCAAGTCCAGGTGAGCAGCTGTGTCTTAAAATAAGTTCACAGGTGAGTATACGCTAGCTGACAGCAGAGCATAATTGGAGAATCTTTCATCCAGCAAGGGCAGGGACTACAACAGCCTCTCCTGGCTGATTTGTGGCGTCCCAGGGAAGGGAACAGGGTGGATGTGGGCCCAGCCCTACCTTGGCAAGAGGTAATACTGGCCTAGATGCCCCTCGATAAAGGAAGATAGGAGGACTAAATTGTCATTGGAGGGCTTCAAAGAGAGGAAAGTTAATGATTCTGCCACAAATTCTATTCTGAATTGAAAAAAAGAATTCTGTTTTTAATCCCCTAACCTAAGAGAAATTCTTACAAAATAGCAAAACTGGTGGTAGTCAAAGCTAATGCAGTGTTCTAAAAAGTGTTTTATTCTTTCTCAATGAAGCTCCACGTGTATGATGACATTTTCAGAAGGAGCTAAATGCTATTTTGCCAAAATTAAAAGCACAGTTAGAAAATCTGCTCCAAATACAATGGCCTGCTGGATTTGAAATATCGCTTGAGAGAGGAGCCCCATGGTACCGGAGAGTACCTGAATCAGCAGAAGATGGGGGAGCATGAAGACTGTATTTATTATGTCTTGAGATGACTCCATAGGTCACTGCTGATTTCTGTTTACACTGCGCTGACCCTTCACACTCCAGAGCAGTTTGTTCAGCTGTGATCTACAACCAAGAATACACACAGTATGTCATCTGCTGGGCCCTGCTCTGGCCAACTGGTATCCCAAGAATAGAGGCAGAATGTACTGAGAAATGCCTGCCATTCTGCAAATTTATGAATTGTCTATTTTCTCCCTTTGCACTTTTATACCAATAAAAATTTGCATGTCTCGAGACACCAGTGTAAAGCATGATTCTTTAACAAAGCCATTATTTCCACTTTATGTTATGATAATTGGAAAATGAGACTGTTGGAAACAATCCTATCTCTAGGTCATTATTTCACTCATCCCAATTAGGATGTGCTCAAATACTAAAGTGCAATATAATACTTTTTGTAATGGCCTGTGCCAATCCTTTTGAAAAGGGCTATTCGAGGTCACCAAATGATGATAGCAAAGAAACTACAGGCAGTGCTTTTATCCTTTGAGGTGGACGTCTACGTTCTGACTTACTGAGGGTTTCTTTCTGGAATTTAGAGCTCCCTGATCAGTTTACTCACTCATTCAAAAGCAGAAGATTCCACCTGTTTGTCCTGGACGTGAGCTTGCCTACACTGCCACAGGAAAAGTGTTTTGTGATTTTCTTTTTGGGGGCTAAAAATAGTCTCACACACATAATGTAAGCAATAATTATATGGTGCTTGTTTTCCACACAAAACTCTAATGCCAGGGACCTGACTAACTTGGTCATTGATTCTTAAACCACAGGAGTAGCTAACGTGGGGTCTCTTAAAGAAGAACTCCCGGGTACAGATTAACCTTAATGACGTCCTCATCTGGAAACCTTCCATGTCTGCCCCTCTCCTGTGTTCACTCAGCACCTCGTGCTCTCCCCACCATGGCACAGGACATACTCTACCACCACCCACACAGCGGGCTATTTGAGGGCAGGACCTTATTCATAAGTGGAGTCCCAGTGTCTGCCACACAGTAGGCACACAGTAGGCACACAATAACGTGTGCTGACAAAGTCTAGGGCACTATGTCATGGTACTTTAAATTTGGTAAGAATCCACAGATGAGATGAGAAGGCGAACGTCCTTCATCAACAGGCGTCTGTCTCTCCTTCCTTTCTCCAATCCTTGGTGCTTTTTTGAAGCCGAGGGAGAGACCTGCTTTAGAGCAGGCATATGCTTAGAGACTGACCTTGTGTGTAAGCTTCTCTGAATTATAAGGGCTTCAGGGGCAGGGATCATGCCTTATTTATCTTGGGTTTTCTATCACTGGTTTACAGCAGGTGCTTAATGGATATTATTAAATAAATCTCATCTTCTATTTTGCAAAAAGTCATGAGACACAGTATGTCTTATACAATGGACTGAATGTGTCCCCTCAAAATTCAAATGTTGAAATCCCCAATGTGATGGTATTAGAAGGTGGGGCCTTTGAGAAGCGATGAAGTCATGAGGGTGGAGCCCCACAAATGGGATTAGTGCCCTTACGAAGGGGACTCCAGAGAGCTCCCTTGCCTCTTACCGCCATGTGAAGACACAACAAGAAGACGGCAGTCTGCAATCCAGAACAAGGCCTTCATCAGACGGACCATGCTGACGCCCTGATCTTGGACTTCCAGGCTCCAGAACTGTGAGAAATAAATTCCTGTTGTTTATAAGCAACCCAGTCTTCGCTGCTTTTTTACAGTGGCCCAAACTGACTGAGACACTTTATAACACAAATGACTGTGAGCTGAGAATTCACAATATATTCTTGATTAGAGGAATGGACAATGATTCTTTTACTTCTCCCTTAAAACCCATTGATGTCTTGGGCTCTGAGCCCAGATCCCTTAAAAGGAAAGAAAGAGCAAGATAGAAAGAGGAAGAGGGCAGTGAGTGGGGGGCGGTGAATGAGAGAGGAGGAAAGAAAATAAAACAAGAAGAGAGATTTTTTAAAAGAAGGAAGGACAAGAAGAAGAAAAACTAAAGGGAAACCCATAGCTCTGAGTCCAACATAAGGAATGGTGGGATAATATAAGAAGTAATGTTGCTGAATATAAAGTGATCAAGTAAGCACTATTTTTTGAAGATGATACAAAATGGAATTTAGAATTCTATTTCCAGCAACATGGCAAACTAATCCCTCCAGGCATAACTAAAATGCTGAATAAAATATTTAAAATGTCATTTGAATGCAAGGCTAGGCTGGCAGGAAAATGTAGGAATGAATTGAAGGCCAGAGATGAAAAGTGTGAACTAGAAAGACAAATAAGCACTAGAGAAAGCATCTAAGAACCCTCGAGTGGCCTATGGCTCCTATCATACTGGGCTGCACCCAGCTCTCGCAAAGCAACAGGTCAGATCAGAGAGCTTGGCATAAACCCGGCTCCCTCAAATATACGCATTCTCAGAGTGCAGAGGGAAAATATTCCATGCATGTTACAGAGGGAGATGTTTGGTATTTATTCCTCTGTTGACTTTGGCTTTGGATTTGGGTGAAGTACAATAATAAAAAAAAAATTAAACCTTCCTCTTGAGGATTTCTAACCACAGCCCCATTTATGTGGGTTTGATGTCAGAATTCCCACTGTCTGTGTGGCTTCCAAAAATATTCGGACTAGGAAAAAAGTTTTCTTTAAGTGGTCCTCTCACATCCACATGCTATGAAGTTGTACACACCAATTCTGGCCAGAACTTAGTCATATGGCCATGCTTAGCTGTGAAAACTGCTGGGAAAGGTGGTCTTTATTCTGAATGCCAGGCTTCTGTTAAGGAAGAAAAACTGCAGAATGAATACCGGGGGTGAGGAGTGGGAGTGAGCTCTGCCTTGGTCTCCACACACTGCAATGACTCCCAAAGAGAGAATTAAGTAATGTTTGCCCCTTGGACATCTTTCCAGTTAGTAATGGATAGGATTTTTGAGACTTATTGTGGAATAAATCAGTTTTGTTTTGTTTGTTTTCAACTTTTCATTAAAAAAGTATAAAAAATATATTTGAAATTGGGAATCAATTTCTTAAATAATAAGAAAAAGGAAAGAGGAATCTAAGAGCAAGAAATCATATAAACTGCAATTAAATTAAAGTTCTTTTTCTAGGGGAACTTGAAGTCCCTAGGATAGACAAAACTGATCAGAACTGAAGCGGCCTTATTGTTTTTTCTCTGTTTTCTTTCATTTTGATCCTCATAACACAAGTTTCCTCAAAAGAGTGTAGTGGCGAAGCCCTCCCGCAAAGCTAGAAAAACAGGGAAATAACTGAATTGTTTTCTTTTGATGGAATGTTGGTTTTTGTTCTTTTTTGTTTTTTTAGGTGTCTGACCAAAGCATAGGAAATTGCACTGTTAACATTGTAAAAGGTTTAAAAAGGGACATTTTCTATAATAAGATAGCATCTGTTACACACACATAAGCTGAGCATGGTGGTGTGAGCCTGTAGTCCCAGCTACTCACGAGGCTGAGGCAGGAGGATGACTTGAGCCCAGAAGTTTGAGTCCAGGCTGTGCAACATAGCAGGACCTTGTCTTTTAAAAAAAATAGTAATAATAATTATTAAATTAAATTTTTAAAAATTCATTCAAAGAATAAAAAATAAAGACACATGTACACACAACTAATGCTCTGAATGTTCTTGGCAGAAGGGGATTGTCTGTTTCTCTTTATAGGATTAACCTTGAAATATTTAAAAAAAGAAATCAGGGCACCATATCTGAAAATCCACAATAAGGGTATATGCAATTTCCCAAAAATAAGGGAGATATTTTGTGCGTGTTTGTAGTGCTTCTAGCTAATCTACAAGAAAAATTAAATAGACTATTGTATAAATGTCCAAATGACAGTGACTGGCAGGAATAATTGTTCTGGCTAAGCCAAAGAGAGGACTGAATGATGGGCTTGGGATGCAAAGAGGAAAGCTCTCCTGTTGCAGGCTTTCACACACATACACTCTTGCACACTCACACGCACGTCTATGTACACCTGTGGTCCCCAACCCCCAGACTGCAGAGCTCCGCTGCCCCACCCCCTCCCAATCCCATCCCACCCCCATCCGTGGAAAAATTGTCTTCTGTGAAACTTAGGAAACGGAGTGCAGTGGAGGGAGGGTGCCCACACAGCAGGAAGCGAGCAGTGGGCTGAGAGGGAAGCTTCATCTGTATTTACAGCCACTCCCCATCACTCGCATCCCTGGCTGAGCTCTGCCCTGACTTCGGTCCGGAAAAATTGTCTGCCATGAAACCGGTCCCTGGTGCCAAAAAGGTTGGGGACCACTGATGTGCACAAACCAGAATGTGAGTCATAGCAACTGCTACACGAGCACAAAAGGTTTCCAAATGATTCGGCCCTATTACCCAAAATTTCAGATTTCAGATCCATGCTTAGTCCCTGCACATGGACGGCAATAAATCTATTACAATCTAGTCTCAGAGAGGGGAGGAAACTAACAAAAAAACCCTCTGCTAAAAAATGGGCTGCTTTTTGAAGAACAGATGCGGTGCATACATCTTGCCATCTACATTTTAAATGAGTGGATATTTACGTGTTGAGTTTATTCCTTGGAGCAGACCACGCAGAATCCTCTGCACTGCCGTCAGCTTTCCTTCCCCTCTGAGGCTCCCTGGGCCTGCGATGGGAAAGCACCAAAATGTAGAATTTATCCAGTGCGTTTAACTTTCAGAAGGATTGGGATTATGAAAAATATAAAGGATATTTAACTAAGTCACAACTTGATATGAGTATATTTTTGAGAATTATTTTAGGCTCAACTTAATGTAGATCCATATAAAAAGGCTTCACCAAATAGGATTTTCTTCTTTTCATGGCCACGAGCAGGCCATCCTATTCTGACCATGTCTATCTTTTCACTCTGCCGTGTTTAGCATTTTGCTTTCATCCACACCGTCTCAACACAGCAGACTATTCCTCCAGGCATTGCATCCACATTCCCGGCAGGAAGAAGGAAAAAGAGACAAAGAGGAAATGGGAATGCCCAAATCAGGAGAGCAAAACTTTCCTACATATCTCTAATAGAATTTGACTGATGCCTTGCTGACCAGAAGGGAGAGAAAAACTTCAAAAAAGGCTGGAAAATGGTCTGTTCGCAGTCAATCCGTTGCCCCCTCAAACCAATCAAGGTCCTGACAGTAAGGGTGAGAATGAATAGTATAAATAGTTAATGCCAAAATTCTAGAATTTCAATCCTTGGAGAAAGTAATTAAGCTTCTCCGAGGAAGATGTAATATCATATTCACATTTTGTTCTTCATGTGCTGACACACAGAATGTACTCATTCAAAAACTATTTCTCCAGTTCCTATGATGTGCCAAGTGCTATTTTAGGTGCCTGGGAAATACCCAGATAAAAATTCTTGTCCCCTTAGATCTTATATTCTAGCAAGTGGAGACAGATAAATAAATATTATAATAATAATAGTAAACTATAGTCACAATAAATAAATAAAGTCTACAGTTTGTTCACAGGTGATAAGTTCTATGGAAAAAAAACAAAAATGTAGCTGAATAAGGAAAATTATGGATGGTAGGTGGAAGGAATGGGTTGTAATAAAAACAACACAAGAATTACGTATTAATTTGTTCTTCTTTCATTCCTTGGACCCTTTTAATTTCTGGAGAGTAGGTATGTTTTATCTTGGAAAAAAATTTTTTTCATTATTTTTTCAACTGCCATTCTTGAAAGTGCTGAATCCACTGCTGTTATTTACACAAGAAATGTCAACGATTGTGTCAGGCAGTATGGTGGGCTAGACATCGCTTCACACGGGGGAACTGTTTGCAATTTACTTAAAGGGTCTAATTCCATAAGGAAGAAGGAGAATTCAGGGGGCAAAAAGCGCAATCAACAAAGAGAAAATGCTCTCCTGACCTTGAGCCTTTTGAGTGTCAGAGCGTGGCCTTTCTGGGGAATGTGGCTTTTCAATAGGCATAATGCTGTTGGATTAACCCTCCTCTGCTTTAAATCATAAAAATAAGAACTACACACACACACACACACACACACACACACACACACACACACACAGGAGTTATGTTTCAGATTTTTTTTAATTCCAAAATCAACATCTCCCAAGGGATTGGGGTTTGAGTGATTTTATTTAAAGTCTGGGTGGGTTTCTGACCACTAAATATTTGCTTAATTATTGCAGCAATGAAGAGTGATGCTCTCATTAGCAGAGGTTAGAAGTCCATCTATGTTCTCTGTCGGTTTTTTGTACAGGATTGTAAACCTGCAAATTGCACGTACAGTTGGGGAGTCAGAAAACTGTAATTGCAGCTCTGATATTCATTATCCCATGAACTTGGGTAAAGCTATTTTTTCCCTGGGGTCTTGGCCTATTTGTGCATAAATTGTAGTTAATAGTATTCCACTGCAATACACAATTTCAATATTTTATGCTAAGCCAAAAAGCCTTGCTTTGTGCACTGCTCACTGGCAAAAAGCGATGCCCTATCAGATCCTGAAGCTGAGGTTATTGCACAGAGCTCAAAGACACTGCCACACAATTAGAACACGGGAGGCGTCTTATCGCTTTGGAACTTGCAAACACAGAGATCACTAACATAGCTGTCCCTCTCGCTGAGGAAAATCAAAAGTGAATCCTTCTCCACGAAGAAACACTATGAGTTGAATTTCACGAATGTTTAGGGAGATGACCTAACAAAAGTCATTTGATAGTTATTCCCAGCAGGAGCAAATCCAGATTTTGTGAGGCCTGAAGCTTTTACATTTTTGTGGGATAAAGGTGGGTACTCTTTAGTAAAAGTAATACTTAATAAATATACCTTTAGAATGAAAAAAAGTCACAACACGTCACAAATTTTTAAACATGTAAACTACCTGTCACAACGTCACAAAATGCATAAAGCCATCAACATTTATAACTGTCTGATATACCTTTATATTATCTTCCCTACTTTTTTTTTCTGCATTCTTGACTACTGCTTTATAGAAAAACAATTTTGGAAAAGCATTTTCAGAGACAGATTTGCCATGAAGCTCTAACTTCAGGGACCCTCACTCCAATGGGTCCCTTACGACCTTGCAAGGCTCTATGCCAATCTCGTATTTTCCTCAATTCCCATCACACACACACAAAAAATGACGGTGTCTTTATAATCGTGCATGTTGCATTATTGGGTTGCATTTCTGAGAAGAAAGAACTTCCATTTACTAGGCTTTGATGAGAATGAAATTTGCTACTTAGAGCTGAGGATTGGATAAATTTTCCATACTAGCTTCTGACTCTGTATGTTTCCCTCCACTACTCAACCACTTGCAAAGCTGGACTATATACTGCAAGAAAATTCTTCATAGTGCAAGTTCATAGTGCAAGAAAATTCTTCCCCACCCCTTCACAGAACAACACCGGGTCAATTAACACAATGGGCAGTGGAAGTATCCCTAGAAGCCATTTCCATAGCAGGTCACCTGGCCTAATTCTCATTCTAAATAAACATTCACTATGTACCTCCAGAAGTTACTGTGAACCACATAAACACATCCCACTAACCTCAAACTATTAATTCATGTATTCCTAACTCAACCTCCTCTTACCTGGATTCCCAACATCCATGGTCATTCCAATGCCATCCTGTGTGAGGGAAAGAGAAGCAGAAGGGAAGTTGGAATGGAAAGAGAGTGCGATCTTAGTATGTTTAAAATGTCTTACTTTTGCAAATTTTACAGAAACATTTGACCTTACAAGTGAGTGGCCCTAAAACTTAACCATCTTTAATTCTGTGGTGAATCCTCCTCTGACTCTGAGTCCTCACGGCTTCACACATGTCCCCATTATGGAGGTGACGCCTTAGAGGAAATAGACAGCTGTCCAGGTATCCAATATTCTGAGCTTCAG
This sequence comes from Avahi laniger, assembly GCA_963575035.1. Taxonomy (NCBI): domain Eukaryota; kingdom Metazoa; phylum Chordata; class Mammalia; order Primates; family Indriidae; genus Avahi; species Avahi laniger. The sequence continues at coordinate 49,177 of CAUYSK010065367.1, forward strand.
AAATAGCATTTTGGCATTTCTAGCTCCCTGGAATCTAAAGATGTGAATTCTGGTTTGGACTTCAGAGGACACAATTATTCACTCAGCTGTGGTTCACTAAGCTGCCTACCAAGTTACCCAAAAAATACTCCCTGAACCCTATCACCATTAATAGATTATGCCAAGAATTGCGGCTGATTGGAAAATAAGTAAGTCATGGTCCCTGCCCTGAAGGAACCTAGTCTAGGAGAGGAGACAAAAACATACATAAATTATATGGCAAGGCAGACTGCATTGGAAAAACAAAGGAAGTAGATGCCCAAGTTGGAGTCCAAGTGTTCATTGTATAACCTCTGATCTTCCCTGACCCTTGGTTTCCCCATTTGTAAAATGCAGGTAGTAATACTCATCTCCCAAGACTAAAATAAGGATTAAAGAAGATAAAATCACACAAAATTGCCTAAACATAAGGTTTTCTCTAAACCTTATGCTTAATAAGTGAAAACAAACTTATTATTTTATATATCTATGTCTGTTATATTGCTTAATAAGTCTCTGTTGAAAGTGAAATAATAAATAACAGGGTAATGAGATGAAAAATAAGAAAAGACACAAGGGCTTCCCAGAGAACATTTGTCCTTACCCAAGCTCGGAGGATGTTTTGGACCTGGTGAAGAGTTACCAAGAATGTACTGGAATGCACTGGACGGGAGTCTATCAGTGACGACTGGCAGAAACTCAACTCAAACTGGCTTAAGCATAAAAGAGGAACTGATTGGCTCATGAAACTGAGAGATCCAGGGGAAAAATTAGCTCTAGGCTGGCAGAACCTTGGGATTCAAACAACATTCCTGGAACCTGCCTCTCACTATTGCTTGGCTCTGCTTTTCTTCACGTTTGCTTTATTCCCCACAGGCTCTTCCCACACCATAGCCAGTGGTGGGTCACCTGCAACTCCAGGTGTACATGGAAAGAGTCTCAGATTTGGGATATGTTGATGAGCCCCACCGTGGAGATGGTTGGAGGGGTGGTATGCAAATGGGGGAGGCATTTGGCCTAACTTGAGTCACAGGGACTGAGAAGGGGTTAGAAGTGAATCTCAAAAAAAAGAAGTCCAACTAAGTAAGAGGAGGGAGAGGACTGCCATGGAATTCTCCTACAAAGCACACTTCAGATAGAGAAGCAAAAAAGAGCAAATGCACAAATGTTTACTGAGCACATACTGCCCTGTGTCTGCGAGGATACAAAGGTGAGGAGAATTGGATTCTGGCCTCAAGTAGGGGAGGTAAGCCCTCTGAAAAATAAACAATCATAATCCAAGGTAGGAAGTGCACAAAGCCCTGAAAGCGTCGATAAATGTCATTCGGTCAGAGAAGGCTGAGATCTCTTTGAGCTGGAAGGATCGGAAACTTTTCAGAAGAGACATGGCACCTAAATTGGATTTTGAAGAAGCTCGTAGGGAAAATGTTGTTCATAAATCATTCGAAAATTGAAATGTCTCAAAACCAGCCCTGACGGTGGCCTTTGAAACTATAGAGTTACTTAGGGTTCTGCGAAATCAGAGCGTCCGATCATTTCTCACATCGTCATCATGGTCGAAGATTAAAGTGGGAACAAAGGCAGATAAGAAAGGTGACAGAGTGTTTTGTATTGTGGCAAGAGTTACATCATCTGGGTTAAAGTCTCCATTTCAAATTTCAAGTAATTATATCATCTTGCATTTGTTCCTTCGTTCATCAATTTAACTAGGTCTCCTTTTATTGAGGTAAAATTCACATAACATAAAATTAACCATTTTACAGTGTACGATTCAGTGGCATTTAGTACATTCACAATGTTGTTCAACTATCACCCCTATCGGGTTCCAAAACATTGTCCTCTCTCCAGAAGAAAAACAGCACCATGAAGCAGTCACTGCCATTGACACCCCTCCCCCAGCCGCTGGCAACCACTAACCTGTTTTGTATCTCTATGGATTTACCTGTTCTGAATATTTCATATAAATGGAATCATACAATATGTGATTTTTTTTGTGTTGGGCTTCTTTCACTTAGCATATGTTTCTGAGGCTAGCTGAACATACTCATTTTTTATACTCTTCCCCATATCCTGTAACATGGGGCCGTTAACATTAGGTATATCCCGTAACATTAGGTATGGACCAATCCTATACCTAAATCCCAAACCCTGGCAGCCCTCTTGTGAGGGGCCTTTTACCAACTGGTGTCCACTCAGCCTGGTAGTCATTTGTCTCCAGGGATCATTTCTTAAGAACTCTTTCAGGGTCTTCTGTAGTTATAAGCAAGGATTCACTTGATATATAACAAGTAGCAAATTAGCTGATTGCACATTGGGTGTCTGTAGATTCCAAAGTACATTCTTTGGCCAAACAGAACCACTTTCCAAGGACAGTCAATCAAGCACAAGAAGCAGGTAGGCAGTAGGATGATGAAACTTGACTCAGGATCACTAGCACAGCCTTCAACCCCACCCCCAGCCTCCTGCCTTTTACCATGGAATTTAAAATCTGAACAGGTTCTTGGAGAACATCCATTTTTTAGGGAATGAAACTGAGTCCTAAAAGGTTAAAAAAAAAAAGTTATTAAAGATCACACAGCTAGCACATCAGAGCCCATATAGAAGCTCAGAAAATCCCAGGTTAAATTCAGTGCTCTCTGATACAGCATGGTCCAGCACTTTTCTATAGAAGTGAGAACCAAATAGAAGAAGGCAGCATGTCTAAAGAAATCCTCTGGACTCTGGAAAAGCTGAGAGGAGAGTCTCGTTCAGCAATTTTTCAATCTGTACAAACAATAAAGGGGGTGACATTGCACTTCACAACGGAAGAAAAGCCAGTATATCAAAAGTGAAAGCAATTTTGATCTTATAATACGAGCATATGAATGAATGAACAATGCTTTCTACTATGTATAAATTTGGAGCTACCATTGGAGTGATTTTTCCTTGAGTGGGGTTCCTCCTTGTCAACATGGTCTGTATCTTACTGCTTTACAGCAATGATAATCTGCATCCCACCATCTCATTTCGAATTTGTTCCCAAGGGCACCAAAAGTAAATGGCCCAGCAATGGGAGGGGGATAGGGCTGATGCTGAGGGACCGTATTTAGGATACAGCAGCTGTGAAGGCATCCCACCCAGTCAGGAGCTGCTCAGCTGCTATTCTCTCTCTCCAAAAATATCACTCGTATATGGGAGCTCAGATCCTTCCAGGTAGAAATGCAAGCCTGTAAATACCATGTCAGGATCTTTATTTTTTTTGTAACATAAAGTTAATGATGCTTAAAATATGCACAATACGTACCTTTGTGGAACACTAAATTATCTTGATGTCTGAGCTTCCAAGGATGGTCTATAAAGAAAATAATTCAGAAGCGAGTAGAAATAGAATTGTAGAATTACAAAATGCAACTGGGGTTCGGGGGATAGCCCCAGATATATGTGCAGCAGAACAGAGAGGGAAGCCAAACAATGCTCAGACGTGCTCATCTTTGTTTTTTAATCTTGTCTTTGGAAGATTGGCTTCCTGGATTTTTTCCTTAGAGATTCGTGAGCATTTCCTTGAGATAATTTACTTTTTTCTTTGTAACTCAGGGAAAAGGTGCTTTCAAAAATAAGCCAACTGGACTGTTTTCTCCCCGCAGAGGTACAACACTCAAACCCTCTCCAGCTAAAACAAACAAATAAACCAAAACAAAAAGAAGAAGAAGAAAAAAACCTTCCTAACTAATATTTAAGCTTTCAAAAGCGGGTTGGCTTCGAGCTTCAGCAGGATAATCATTTGCACCCTCCTCCAGCCACATATAATACAGCCTTTATTCGACAAATAGCAAAGCTGTTTCCCAGAAAGTCAAAGGTCAGTTTTTGCTGTATTAATAGCTGCTCTGGGAGGGTCAGTGTTGTGCTATCCTACATTTTTTCCAGGACCTGGAGATGCAATTTCCTACAATCTGCAGGCAATTTCCCACCAATTTTCTTGGGGAGCTAATAGGCTGTGACAGGAGATGGAGCTAGCAAGCAGCAGGCGGCTTCAGAAAAGACAAATTGCATCTCTGCCACCTAACTGGGCAATCTAGATCGACAGAGTTTATAGCTTTGTAGTGTTATTGGGCCCCATGCTAACAGCAAATCATTCACGCTGCTTGCTGAATTTCATATTCCCTTCCTTCTGAATTTGTTATTGCCACATATCACTTTGTAACACTTTCCCTGGAAATTGCAGTAAAAAGGGGATCACATATATATTAGTGACTTAAATGTCTCCTAAATTGCTTGCCAGAAATTATTAGCATTCGATAATTTCTGCTTATGAGTTAAGGCTAAGCTGGTAATTTTTAAGTGGTGGGGTGGGAAGGCTGGAAAGAAAAACCAAGAAGGAAGGAAGAAGACACTGTTCCAACAGGTTGCAGCTCTTTAGGCGGCAAGTAGAGACTCTTCCTTACATCTAGTGGGTCCATGTGCTTGTGTAGAGTCAAATGCATTTCAAAAAATAATATAAGCATTTGCAAAACATGCTCACAACATTGATTTATGCTTTGCCTAGATTATATTTAAAAAGCTAACAGTTTAATATAATAGTGGAAACGTTTTTATAAATTAAATAGAAATGTCCTTATTTTAAGTCTTTTTTTGTATTGCATAAACAATACACGTTCAACCTAAAAGATTTAAAAAGAATAGTTAAAGGGGTTGGGGGAAGGTCTGATTTAAAAAAAAAAAACAACCTAGTCATTGTGCCAAATCAAGCACTTTTTTAAAAAAATTAATTTATAAAAGACTACTCTGTGCCAGGCCTGGCAAGTCCTGAGGCTACAAAGATGAATAAGACAGGATCCCTGAAGCTGGGGATTTCACAGTCTAGTGGAGAGGAGGGCTTGTAAGTAGATAAATTGCAAGATGTTGTGGCCACAGTTAGCCTGAATGCTACTTTTCGAGAAAGGGGGAACAAACCGCCTACAAAAGTAAACTGAGATGAGAGAAAGCGCAGCTCAGATGGAGTTAAATAGCGCAGGTTAAGCACACAGCAGAGATTCAGTCAGCGCGGCTTCCCTCAAGTGGTTCTACTGGAGAGGACCAGTACGGAAATAATAGCCAATGCACTCTGTGATTATTAGTATCTAGAGGCTGTCACCTGAAAAGCACAGAAACAGTAATGTTTTGGGCAACCTGATCTATGCTCCAATGACTGCTCTAAAACAAAACAAAACAAAAACCACAATGATTGCTCTAACATTAGGGTCATTGCACATTCATGCCTTGGTATAAGGAGGCTGGGGTGAGCCTAGGGGTTACAGGAGCCCACGGGAAGGGGTTAAGAGCAGAGTGTGTGCCTGAGAGAAATGCAGAATTCCTAGCTCGTCTGTGAACCTCATTCCCGAATGATATCTATCTTCAAAGAACTTAAGAAGCCTGAAATGGTTGGGAAGGGAAGGGAAAGGAAGGGGGGGGGGGTGAAAGACTAAAACTAATCACTTCCTAAAGATTAGGAAGCACCTAAATTTTACAGATTAGCAAGCATTGTGGCAGAAACACTTCCCATCTCTCTGGGCCAGATGAGCCTCAGGAAAGAATATATAGTCTCTGCAATATTTACTGATACTGATAATACTTCTATTAATATAAAAAGTAGCATTATGATGCTTTATTTTTCAGCTCATTATCATACCAAGTATGTGTAAAAGTAGGCAAGAAGGATCACCTCAAAGAGAAAAAGGAACAAGTTTTGATGTGAAAATTTTCAAACTTTGCAATTTGCCGGTTTGATCTAAGCAGATCACCCTGGCTTACGGGTTTTGAGGACGAGCAGAGGAGGTTTGCCCAAGCAATAGAAAAGTGAAGGGTCCCCGCAAAATCTCCGCTCCAGACACTCTCTTCCACTTGCTGGTTGTGGGATCTGAAACTTCATCATCCACATTCATTCTCATCCTAAAATATCATGAGTCTTAAAGACAGAGTATTTTTAATTTCAAAGTGTCCAGAGCGAGGCCTCTAATAATCCTGCGTACCCACTGATTGACTGAATAGAATGAAGAGTCCCTTAGCTGAAATGCTAATACTCTCGGGTATAAACCAGTCACTATCCACGCGCCCCCGCCAGAGGAGATTCCAGTTGAATTGGTTTAGGGAAAGGCCCCCTGGCATCTGCATGGCTGATTCTGCTGCACAGTTAGGTTTGAAAACCCCTGGGATAGGTATGGGGTGAGAGGAGGCGGAGTGGACGGCACACGTGTACCCATAACGAATCTCTAGGGATGGCAATGAGCCCCCAGTGGAAAGCCCCATTTTAAATCTTACTAGCTATGGGAATTCAGTCAAGTGACCTAGTCGGGACTTTCTGTTTCCTTATCCGTTACAGTGCGGGAGGATTACAGGAGGTAATGCTTGTGGGGCTCACCCCATAATGGCCAGCGCTGGCCAGAGCACCTTATGCAGGGGATTCTTAAAAGAAAAGGCAGTCCCTCCTTCCTCTCCTTGTCCTCCTCTTCTTCCTCCTCCTTCTCCCAGGTTGGCCGTGGACGATCTGCTCCCCATGCCCAAGCTACTCCCTGACATGTGACATGCAAAGCCTCCCCCAGGTCTGGGTGCCACATGGAATCAGCCTAAGCACAGCGTACAGTGTTCTCTCTCCTTCCTCCCTCTTCCCTTCCTCTGTCATTGCATGTCTCTTGGGCATAACTTCCGAATGGGTGAGCCATTAGAGAACATTATTGCTCCATGAGTGGATGCACTCAGTTCCTTATCATTTCTAGATACAGTGGCTTCTAATCAGATTCTGAACCACTCCTTGTGTGCTACATTCACTTCTCTCTTTCCATAAGGCACAGGAAAGTGAACCCTAAAGTTAATACCACTGCAACAATAATACACAAAATATTATAGCACCCTTTGGGTAGGGCTTCACTGAGTGCTCTACTTGTCACTTCAAGAGCAGGAATTAGACAAAGGAGAGAATTTGACTCATTAAATTTCTTTCACAGATAAAAACAAGGTAAGGGCTTGTCCAAGATGATGCAGCATTTCATATATTCTTCAATCTCAAAATTAAAAGAAAAATGTATAGGCACATTTTCATAACCTTCATCAACATAGATACAAGAAGTGCAGACCCTATAACTTTTCTGAGGGCACCTGAGAATTAGGAATAAACTTGGAAAGGTCACTGGTAAGACAAAAAAAAATATATCTTTCATTTATGCTTAAACTTTAATATTAAATACATATCAGTTACTAAAGCTAAGAACATTTAGAAAGAAATCATGTTGAATAAAATTAGTAAGGCTTGTAATTTTTCATAATAGGAATAAATAAGATAGAATTAAAAATATTTTCTACTTAAATTAACACTGTCCAGTGGGAAAGAAAATTAGTTTATGTTTAGTATAAGAATAGATAAAATTTTACTATAATTCGGCCCTAAGGAATTTTTTAATTACCTCAGTAATGAAAAATGTGAAATTACTGTAAGCGTGTGTGCTGGGATCATTCAACACCCACTCCTCAGTTTAAACCACCTGCCATTTTAATATGTAATTTCATAAATACTATATTTCCAAAATGCTTGGCCCTTCAGAGCAAGACAGGAGTAAATGCATGGTAACATCTAGCCGCAATCTGCACTCAACAAGAAAAAAATGGTAATATTCATGAATTGTACAAATCCAACAGTGTTTAAACGCTAGCCAGGAATTTCTTAATCAGGAGCAGTGACAAAATCACAAATTCCATTGCTGCTCTGTCTTAGGAATTCGGTCCAACAAATCAAAAATAACAACCTTCACTAGTTTGTGTGGTCTGGTAAAAGATTAAGCCAAAAAAATAAAATAAAATATTTTCCCAATCAGCAAATGTTCCTATGAATGGATTGGCCAAGAAGCCCAAGTAATTTCCTTGAATTATATCTTGCATGCAATCCCATTTTTCCAATGATCCATTAGTTAACCAGAAATACTGTACATATTTTAATGGGTTAGGAGACCTTCAGGGAATTGATGCATCTCAAATGAATGCCTCGGGGGACTCTGGTTTATTGCATAGATGATAATTCTTTCCTGAAAAGGAGCAAGCTTCATTTGAAATTAAGATTTGGAGATCATAAATGGAATCAACTGAGCCAAGAAGTCCTTTGTAATGTATGGCCCATGGGAGGCAAATAAGCATTTGCAGCAGGTTACTGGAGTAGTGAGAGCGAGGCCCAGGGGTGACAGAACCCTTCTCCTACCTGTGTCACCTCAGAGCCTGTAAACAGCATGTTTTGTGAAAGAGACTTAAAGGATTTTCCCGGTGAATGTGCTGCACTAAGAAGTTCATTCTTCAGGGGTCGGGGGCGGGGAGAGAGAGAGAGAGAGAGAGAGGGTGAGGGCGTGAATGTTGGTCACATTCCAGAATATCTTGAAGCAGTTAACCACAAAATAAGTTATTAGCTTATTGTAAGTGCAGCCAGTTTTTAAAGTAATAGAGTAATCCGCTGTGGACTGCAGCAAGGAAGTGGAACGAAGGGTGTGAAATGAACAGACGGATTTGATTTTAAACAAATTAGACTCATGACAAGGGATGTAACAAGTCATTTTTTAGTTTTCCATGCTATGGGTTAACTTCCCTTTGTGACCTTTCCAGCCCGCGAGCTCATTATTCCTCCACCAGGAACTCAGACCTTTCCGGGAGAGCAGCTTTTATGCTTTGCAGTTGTAAACTGCCGTCTCTGTGCTTCTCCTAACCTGATCAGAGGAGGCACCTCGGGGACTGCCTCGACAGAATGCTTGATTACTTAATCTCCAAACTATTTGTTCTCGTAATCTCATGCTCTTTCCTGGACATGCTGATAAATACAAGAACAAATGTTCCGGAGGTGTCACACCTCTGTAACCCTGGATTCTGAGAGTTTTCGACAGGACCCTGTTGACATACTCTTCCATGTGGCTGACCCCTACCCCAAGCAGACTCATGACATGGGTCATCTTTGCCCCTTCCACTCTTTCTTGAATCCCGCCCCTGCCTCCCTGCCCCGACTTCTTGTGTTCAGTGGCTGAAAGCTGCCGGCGGCAGGCCCTCTGCAGTGATGCACACCTGACCACCAAGCCTGAACTCCCTGCCGGTCTCCACTGCCTCAAAACGCCCTGCTGCCTCCTCACTGTCTCAGTAAACCCCCCATCGTGTCCTTACTGTGCTTTGGAGGGAAGCACTGGGTGTTCAGAAATTCACACTAAGAGGTGAATGATTGGCCCATTTGACTTAAATTGCAAGTCGTCTATCAACCCTCCCCTCTAGTCTACCTCCACAGAGCCACTAGGGTGACCTGTCTAAAATGAACTGACCGGGTCTGGATGACTCCCTGTGACCTACAGAAAATGTGGAAGTCCCCACCCTCATTCCCCCTGCATGTCAAGCCCCAATAATTCCCCATCTCTGCCCATACTGACATGGCGACCTTTCCTCTAAACTTGCTTAACTCAGAACACATTGCCTCAGTCACAACCACTCAGCAGAATCTGAGGTCAAAAATCTTAGTTCAAGCACCACCTCCTCGGAAATGTCCTTGACCCACCCCCATCCAAGCGAAGGACCTGGCTCACTTCTCGGTATCAAAATCTTACCCAGTTTGTGACGGTGACGCTCAGCAACATTCACTTGATTTCTGCAAATTCAGCCCTACCCAGATTGTCCCATTAATCGCCTGTAAGATGTGACTGACATGACACTTTTGTATTACCAGAAAAACAAAATAATTCAGCGTGTGAGTAAATGTCATGAAAGGGGAATGTGTGGTTGAGGGGAGGCCTGTGGCCTGTTCCTGTTCCCAGAACGAGGGACACGGAGGCCGTGTCCTTTAGTCCCATCCCGTAGTTAGGTGCAAGGGAAAGGCCCACAGGACCCGAGGTGGGGGAGAAGCCACCACGGTTGCAGAGCCTGCCCGCCCTACAGCCGCTGCGCGAACTGGCCGGGACTCCGGTGGTCCGCTCGTCCCTGCAGAGCTTTGTCAGCCCAGTTCTCAGCTCTGTGGTTGCGCGGAACCCAGAAAACGCGTAGCAGGAAGAGCCTGAGAGACGCAGCAGGAGAGCAGAGTGATGGCTGCTCGAGGGCTCCTTCTCAGTTCCTCGTTTCCTCCTTTCTGTGGAAGGAATCAGGGGGCAGAAAGGGCAAAACAGGGAGCCGACGCAGGGGAGGGAAACTGAAAAGGTACAGGGGCTGGGTCTAGGAGATGCTAAGTTTGGCCAGTGAGAGGCTTTGAGACCATTCAGGGGAGAAGAATGAAATGGGGCAGCAGAGAAAGGGCTTGTTGGGACGCGCTGCCGTGGATTTCACAAGGACGCAGAGACTGGCTTCACCCCAAATGGCGGTTGCCATTGGCGCGGGTCTCGACTGACGGAGAAGGGACACAAGGGAGCGTTCTGTGGCCCTGGAAATGTTCTGTATCTTGATCTGGGTGGTGTAGGCTTGCCAGGTAGAATAAAGGACCCCAGGTTAAATATTCAGAGCATACTAATACAAAAAATTATTTGTTTTTATTTGAAATTCAAACGTAACTGGCTGTCTTGTGTTTTATTTTCTAAACCTGGCAACCCTAGGGTGGTGGTTACGTGGGTATAGACCAGTGCTTCTCAACTGGGGGTGACTCTGCCCCCAGGAGATATTTGGCAACGTCTGGAGACATTTTGGGTTGTCATGGCTGGGGTGGGCAAGCTCCTGGCTCCTAGAGGGTAGAGGCCAGGGATGCTGCTAAACATCTTGTATTGCACGCAACAGTCTTCCACAACAAAGAATTATCCAGCCCAAATGTCAATGGTGCACACCTATGTAAAAATTCAGCAAGATGACACTTGCTGAAAGAACGCTTATGTATATCACAATACATTTATGACAAAAAATTATTCTGAATTCATAAAAATTTTTACTCTTTAGTATTAGAGACCTTAAAATGGGTAAAAATTTGAATTAGATGGGATAGTGGATCTCAATAACATCAGAAAAAAAGGACTCCATTTTTAATAACATTTGTTCATTGGAATATGCTTCCCTAAATTTGAGTCCATGAGGAGATTGAGCAGTATGGGGTTCCAGGATTTTTCGAGTTGCATATAATTTCACCATTTACATAAGACCTCATGGTTCCCTGGGGCACCCCAGCAAACTAACAGAGATAATCATCACATATTTTAAATTTTCAAGAGAAACACAGAGGCACTCAACAACTGCCAGTCGCTGTACAAACTGCTAGCTTTAGCTAGCTAATTCACAGTTTTAACATTAGCTCACAAAAATCAATATGTAACAGAAAGTGAGGGGTAGTACCATTCAATCTGCTTCCAAAACTTGAGAAGCTGTGAAATTCCCAGCTAACGTATGTATTTCATTAGGTCATCTAAAAAATTTTTTTCTTTCACTTTATGTGTATTTAAATGTCCACTAAGTTTATATGACACAGGTATTTTTAAGTAGTTTGGATCTTGCTACTTAGTAAACAGAACTGTTAGATATTTCTTTAGGCTTGGGGTACCATGAAAACGTCACTGGGTGCCGTAAACAGAAAGTTTGGGAACCCTCTAAGAGACCTGATCGTATAAGTTCAGCAGTATTTATACAATGCATAGCACATTATTTTGCAGTTTTTGAAAATAAGTGTGTCTCCTCTTCTTGAAGAAAGGGATTGTCTTATTCATCTCTGCCTGTACAAAGATAGGGACTGTTTGCTGAACGACTGTCAAATGAAGAGAGAAAAGAGGGAGTTTGTTACTCCCAGAAGAGTGTAGTTAACATGTGGTTTCAATTGATGGGATAAAATGTGAAAACCCACAAAATTGAAAAGAAAGGAAGGAAGGAAAATTTTAGATGGGAAGATTGGAGGAGCGGGGCTTTCCCTGTGCCCTGACATGACAGAGCAGACACAATGGCCTCTTCTGTTCATGGGAGTGGCTTGGCCTTTGTGTGAGCACAAAAGGCACAAGATAAAATTCCTTGGGCTGAACATTAGAGCAGTTGATGTCACCGTATTGATCTCATAATCACCAGTGGAAAACAGCCCATTCACCCCGAGCTGGCATAGAACTTTTCAGTTGTATTCAAAGCATTGCCACAGACATGCTCATTTTGTCGGCTGCTTCTTTCTCAGGTAGCCAACAACACGAACATCATTTGGGCTCCCAAGCCTGGCCCAAGTTCAAATTCCCTGGCTTTTCTGAAGGCATCCAGGCCTCTTCGCTTTGCACAGGGCTGTAGCTCCTTGACCTTTTGCAGTTTTCCACGGTTGTGTTGTATCCAGTCACTCTCACAGGCAAGCACAATTAGTCGTACTGCCAAGTGCCAGTGGAGAAATGCCAAGCTGGTGAGGAAGTGAATCAAAATGAATTGGAATTACCTGAAGAGAACTGATGAGGAAGACTCAGGCTGCAGCAAAAATCAATGAGTAAAAAGAAAAAAAAATGCTCTGCCCGAGAAAATCAATGAAACCCAAATGGGCTGACCATAGAGAAGAATTCTCACATACACACAGTCTGGGCCTGACCTCAGATGTGCCCAGAAAGTCCAACCCTTGGCCAGCTTGCTAAAGAGAACATAACCTGGCTTCTCAAGCTTCAATCTGTATGTGAGTCACCTTGTTAACTTGCAGCATCTGATTTGGTAGGTATGGGGTGGGGCCTGAGAGTCCACATTTCTAACAAGGCTCCAGGAGATACTGCGCCTGCTGGTATACGCACCACACTTGGAGTAGCAGGCATTTAGAGGAGAGTGGTTTCTCAAAGTGTGGCCCTTGGGCCAGCATCACCAGCATCACCTGGGAACTTGTTAGAAATGAAAATTCTTGAACCTCCTCACCAGACAGACTGAATAAGAAACTCTGGGGATAGGGTCCAGAAATCTGAATTTTAACAAGTCTCTGGGTTATTCTGGTGCATTCTAAAGTTCGAGAACCACCAATAGTCTAAATCTAGACTATGTTTTCATGTAGGTCCATGTCCATCTCTAGAATGAAAACTTCTCATGTTAAACAAACCCTAAGATTTCTTGCCTTCCTCTGAAATCATCATAGATTTCTATTTTACGTTGTTAACTTTTCACACGCTCTCATTAATCTCCCAAATTATTTCAATAGCCATTATCGTGTCTTATGAACTATATGGAGGTCTACTGGAGAGCAGAGGCCATCCCTCGTTCAGCTGTGCATCTCCGACTTGGCACCGAGTTTGCCATGCGGTACGCACTCAACAAATGCTTCTTGATAGGCCGATGGATATTCTGTGGATTCATGGTGAAGCCAAATATGGTTAAGTGGCGTGCAGGAATTCAGTGTCTAGCTTTGGCATCTTTTTCAAGGGTATAAAATATAAGTATTTAAAAAAATAAAAAATAAATAGCAGTCTTGAGACACATGAGGATAAAGACTAGATTATAGATTAGTTCTACTCCCTAAAAACAATGGCAGGTTTCTGTGCTTGCCTTGTGGCTCTGCAAATGCACCCAAAAATGTGATTCTTTTGCCATTTATACTTTAAAAATATATATATATATTTGCATAAATTATCTAATGCATAATAAACCACCAAAAAGCTTAAAATAATATTTGTTATTTCTCATGGTTTCTGTGGACCAGGAATCTGGGACTGGAGAGGCCGGCAGTTCTGGCTTGGCTTGGAATCTCTGACGAGGTTGCAGCCAGAAAACGGCAGGGTGAAGTCAACCAAAGGTTTGATTGGGCCTGAATGACCTACCTCTAAGATGACTCACTCATGTGGCTGGAAAATCGGTGCTCACTGCTAGCAAAGGCCTCAGTTCCTCTCCACAGGGTTGCTTCAGTGACCTCAAAACATGGCAACTGCCTTCTCCCAAAGGAAGCAATCTAAGAGACCAAGGCAGAAAGTCCCATGCTGTCTCTTTCTTAATATTCTATTGGTCACCCGGTTTAGCCCTGATTCAGTGTAGGGAGGGACTACACAGGGCATGAATAGCCGGAGGCAGGTAACTGCAAACCATCTTGGAGGCCAGCTGTCACAGTGCATGTCTCTGGGTAGCCACAGATACTGCATTTGCTCTCAAGGAGTTCAATTCTTGGAGAAGAAAGCAAACAGTAAGCACGTTCACCAATAAGGATTTAAGATAGAAATACATGCATGAAAGAAAGGAAACAAGAAGGGAAGGGGGCAGGGTGGGGTGACTTTAGATAATGAGATCAGAGACTATATGAGGTCTTGACATTTGAGCTGAAGGATGAGAAGGAAGTTCCACGGGGCAACCAGACAGCGGGAAAGCTTGTGCAAAGGCACTGGGTAGGAGGAACAAGCTTAGCATGTTTCAGAAGCAAAAAGAAGGCAAGAGCGGCTGGAGAGTAGTAAAGAAACAGGAGAGTGCCAGTGAGGAAGAGCTATTAATAGAATCCAGAGAGGCAGGAGGCGAACTGGAAGGGTTTGGTGTCTCCAAAGCCAAGAAAAGAGAGTGTTTTTAGAAAGACAGAGCCATCAACTGTTCTAAAAGCTGCTGAGAACATAAAGAATTGGCCGATAGATTTGGCAAGGAGTGCTTCAGAGACCTTGTCAGGAGCAGTTTCCATGGCTTGGTTGAGACTAAAAGCCTGATGAGTGTGTTGAATTGAAGCCAGGACATGAAGAAATGGAGGCAACCAGCATAGAATTAGTTTGAAAAGAACTGATGTCCTAAGAAGACAAATAGAGCAGGATCTCAGGGTATGGAGTTAAGAAAACTTTTTGTTTTGATTTGGTTTGGGCTTTGGGTTTTAGGTTTTTGGTTATTGGTTTTAAGATGGGAGATGGGACAGCCTCCATGGGCTGAAGTATGCTAAAGGGAAGGAGGTAAGATATAGAAGTCTCTGGAACATACCAGTCACTCGGTACATGCAGTTCCCATCCTTACCCTTGCGACTGAATTGGAGACGGCTAATGTGGCAACTTGGGAGATTTTTGTTCCCGATTTAATTGGGAATTGTAGTTATTTTGTTAACTTTTCTCATTTAACTCAGGAGCTACTTATGGTTTAGTGTCTAATTTGTAGAGTTTCTGGAAGTAATAAAGCAATCTTTTTTCTAAAATATACAATTTTAAATTGCCATTGATTTACACTTGTCTCCTTTCTTCCTCTCTCTGCTGACTCCTGTTGAGTTTTTTGTGATGAAATACGGTTGGGTGCAGAGACCCATCCCTGACTGGGCTCTGCCAGGGTGTCTCCAGTGATCTCAGGGGGTATTGAAATTTTCCTACGGATGATTGAAGCAGTCGACTTTCATTTACTTTAATTAAATACATAAGCTATAAAGAAGGGCTTTTTTTTTCTTTAAACAAATAGACAAAAACTTCCCACCTTTGCCTTGAGGCACACGGGAAGCCACGAGTTCCCCTCAGTGGTTGGGATACACATGACTGGCGGACTCTATTTTCCCCATTGCATCTTATGGAGATTTTCCTTTTCTGTATGCCATGACCCGAAGAAGACTGGGAAATGCTGATTTACAAACGTTGTGTGGGAGTCGAACGTCAGATCCGGCCTCCTTGCTTTTCTCCTGGTTCTTCCTGGCTGGGCCGCTGGGCATCCTCCCCACCTCCACTGCCAGCCCTGCCGGTCTCTCTGGGAGACTTCCTATCCTTTTTCTGCTCACCAGCCTTGCATAGGACAGTGTTGTGTTTGGGGTTGCTGCCTGGAGAAAGGGAGGAAACAAGTGAAATCACTGATGTACACGTGTGTTTTAGTTAATGTCAATCTCCCCGGTTGCTGTGAGTTAGCACAAACTACTCAGGAATCCCCACTCCAGGGGCAGATAATTAGGAGGTGAAGAATCCTAATCAGGAGTCCTTTCTCTAGATTCTGCAAATGCTCCAAATATCATCAACTAAGTCAGCGCCAGAAGGTTCCCTAATTAGCATATGGATGCTAGGTTTAAGTTTTTCATTGGGAAAATAAGTGTTTTCAAGATATATGCTTAGCTAAAATGATTATGCGTGCACCACCACCCTGCAGGAACAAAGTAATAAGCACCCAAGGAGCCCTGCAGTCCAAGTCCTTCAGAGCAGCCCTGCAGTTGCAGAATTCCATGTGGTCCTGAACAACCCATTCACGGGGGACTCCGGTGCCTGATCCGGCCGATGCTTCCACACAGGGTTCAGAATGCCTAAAAGGACGAGAACAGGGGCTGCACCGAGCCTAGCAGAAAGGTTGTATGATGCTTTTGAACCTCTTTTCTTACAAATGTCTGTCCATGTGGAAGAATTCTGAGATCAACTTCCATTTCTAACCCGGTTCAGTTACCTTCTGCTACTTGTCAAACCACCCCAAAACATGACTTGAAGCAATGATTTACTAATTTTCATGATCCTGTTGGTTGGCAATCTGGATCATTATTTTGATGGTCTAGTGCAGTACGGTTGTCTAATGACTGGGGCTGTCCTCAATCCCATGTCTGGTGATGGGTGTCACCTGTCGGGGGGTAATGTGATCCATATAAGCACCCAAACCCCAGGAGACTAGACTGAGCTTTGTTGTGTTACGATGATCTCAGGCTTCCCAGAGCCTGAGAGGGGAAGCTAAATATCCTCTAGAAAAGCTTGCTCAACATCACTTCTGACGTGTGACTTGGTCAAGGTGAGTCGCAGGCCAGCCCAGATTCAAAGGGACAGAAGACTCCATATCTCAGTAGGACTAGCAGTGACATCACATTGCAAAGAGGCGTGGCCACAGGGAGAATAATCCATGGGGGCCATTATTACAATGATCCGCTTGCTCATTGGGTAGTGCAATGGTAGGGGAGGAAACAAAGAATTTCTACCCAGTTCTGATCATTTAACAAAAGAACCCAACAAATTAGGCTGAAGCACATCCTTAATGAGAGTGGATTTAAACCTCTCTTTTCAAACAGTTCCTCATGATTTTGAATTTTTCTTCAAGACAAACGTCCTGTTAGATCTAATGAAAACCTCCTTTTTTGTCTTTAACTTCATAATTTCGCTGTTGAAGTGTTTCAAGTGTTCCAAGTAGGAAAAGTGTCAGCGTGGGCATTTTTGATTGCTTATGCTTGCATCGTTGTATTATCTTCAACCTCCAGCTCCATTGCTGCAGGGGTTTTAAGCCGCCTGTACAATTGGTAAGGGTTACTTAAAATTGGATAGGTTAATACAGAAGAAATCTGTTTTACCTGCACATGAAATTTATGACACGTCACAATTTGCTATTAGAACATCACTGCTGACCACTCTTCACCATCTCTGCCAGCCCTTGACATGTCCCGACCATGTGGCCTGCTGACATCTCGTCCAAGCAGGGGTTATGGTGTCAACCTGCTATTAAATATCAGTAAGCCTTATTTTATTATTTTCGATTATATACATACAGTATATACAATTTTTCTTCTTATACCTCTAGTGGATCATCTTTCACATCTCTCTTTGGAGAAATAACAGCTACCTTAATGCAACACATCATTTATAACCTTTTATAATGAGCTTTGTGTGTGGCACCTGCCATACTCAGGGCCAGCACTGCGGTAAGGCAAGTGAGGTATTTGTCATGGGCACAGAATTTAAGTGGGCACCAGAAAACTTTATTTTTTAATCTTTCCCATTTAGAATGGCTTTTATTAAAAACTCCCAAAACAATAGATGCTGGCACATACATGGCTGTTTAGGCCATTGTAAGGTCTTTGGTTTTTACTCTGAAGTAAGTGGAGAGCCTCTGTAGGCTTTTTTTTTTCCCTTCGGAATATTATAGGGGTGCAAACACTTTGGTCACATTAATTGCCTTTGTACCTCCTGAGTCAAAGCTACAAGTGTGTCCATCCCTGAGACAGCACACACCGCACCCATTAGGTGTGAATTTACTCATCCTCTCCTCCCCCCTCCCGCCTGCCTTATCCCTGATGAATAATACTTCCACGTGAGCACATAAATGTTGATGGTTTAGTACCAATTTGATGCTGAGTACATGTACTGTTTGTTTTTCCATTCTTGTGATACTTCACTTAGAAGAACGGGCTCCAGCTTCATCGAGGATAATACAAGAGGTATTCGCCATATTTTTGTGGCTGAGTAGAACTCCATGGTATACATATACATTTTATTGATCCACTTGTGTATTGATGGGCACTTGGGTTGTTTCACATCTTTGCAACTGTGAATTGTGCTGCTAAAAAACATTTGAGTGCAGATGTCTTTTTTATTGAATGTCTTTTTTTCCTTTGGGAAAATATCCAGTAGTGGGATTGCGGGATCAAATGGTAGTTCTACTTTTAGTTCTTTGTAGTATCTTCATACTACTTTCCACAGAGGTTGTACTAGTTTGCACTCCCACCAGCAGTGTATGAGTGTTCCTATCACTCCACATCCACACCAGCATTCATTTTTTTAGTACTTTTTGATAAAAGCCATTCTCACTGGAGTTAAGTGATATCTCATTGTGGTTTTGATTTGCATTTCCCTGATGATTAGATATGTTGAGCATTTTTTCACATGTTTCTTGGCCATTTGTCTTCTTTTGAAAAGTTTCTGTTCATGTCCTTTGCCCCCTTTTTAATGAGTCACCCTGGACCTACTGGAGTGTAAGATAACAAATAGGTGTGATTTTAAGCCACCAAATTTTGCCATGAAACCAGTAGAAAATTTATACAGAGACTCATGCGTAAATATGGATGCTAGATTTATGACGAGGATGGCCTTGCAGATCTGTGGGCCAGGAAGTTACTTCACATAAATGTTGCTGATATAATTGGATATTTATATAGAAAAAAAAAAGAAACAAAAATATGTCTCTAATCTTATGCCATGCATATAATTCCAGTGAAACTGATGCTCTAAAGGTGAAAACAAAATAATGGAGCATCTTAAAGATAATAGAATATATTCATCACTTGCAGAAGTGAAAGACTTTTTTAAAAGACACAAAATCTCTAACCACAAAGGAAGAGATTGATACGTTGGACCATGTTAAAGTTAAGAATTTCTGCTCAATGAGGAAGCAAAAAGGAAAGATACAGACTGAAAGAAAATAATGGTAACTCGTGTAGAACAAAGGGGTTTTAAAGGAGTCCTACAAATCAACAAGGGAAGGCAAAATACTCAATGGGAAAAAAAAATCATAGACTTGAGTAGAACATTCACACACAAAACTAGTCTCCAAAGATCAGTAACTATTTGACAAGGTGCTCAATCTCACCTCTAATCGAGGAAATGCTAAATCAAATCACCTTGAGATGCCAATATATATGCTTCAGAATGACTAAAAATATGTAAAATGGCAATCTCATGTGTAGGAAAGAAATTTGATTACAATATGTTGCCGGATGGAATGTAAGTTTACACAGTCACTTAGGGAGAAGAACAATTAAGAGAGCAGGAAGTATCAACATAAATGCCAGGCAGTGGTTACCTTAATTTACCTTACCTGCAGGTACATTAGAACTGGTTACAGAGGGGGGTGTTTTGATCCGGATGTATTCTATTTTTTGACTTAGTTCCTGGTTATCGAAATGCTTGCTTTTTGGTAAATCTTTAAGTTCTGTCCTTCATTTTTGTTATGTATCTTTGTCTATAGGCCTCTATTATTTCATGATTAAACAGGAAAAAGGTAAGTTATTTCACATGGCCTGAAAAGAAATGACACAAACTGCAAAATGTTATTTAATAGATTTGTGCTAATTTCCTTTGAAAGTAAAATTAAATGATGTCCTATCAATTGGAAACTAATGTGATACATAGTTTATCTCAAAATTGTTTGTTTTGTGATCTTTAGTTATAACCAAAACTTGAGGCCACATTGGTGTGAGGGTATAGTCAGCACTGTTAAAGAGAATTCTCTTTAAATGAAGATCTCAACTTTAATCCACAATCTCATGAAAAGATTTTTAAAAGATCACATTGGTTAACAGCTACCTGACCTTGGGTCCAGCTATGAGAAATTCAGGTTATTTACTCCACATGAAAAGTTTCTTTTTAATTTACAAAGAGAGAATTGCAGAAAGGCCAAGGGATATGGAATTGGCTTTACTTATATGACCTGGAATTGTTGTTAAAGATAATGATTATCTATATTACACTACATGGAAAGACAGAGAAAAATATGGTACATTTAGTGTTATGTAATATCAAGACACTTTTGTTAAAACTGCCATGACAAAAGTATAAAATATTTGGGATTCAAGTCTCCAGGCTCATGCAATTTTTTTTTTTCTTGATGACTGGTTTGTAACCACAACTTCCAAATTTGTATTATTGCTTTAATCTTTCCTCCCTTCAGTTCACTCTTTTTGTGTAGGTATAAAATATAAAACATTGAGAAAAGCTAATTATGTATTGTGTGTATATATACACACAGAGTTTAACAAATATTTATAAAGTGAATACCCATATATCACCCACCCATAGAAAAATAGAATGTTATAAGTCACTGAGAGGCCTTTGAGTTTCCCTTCCCGATCTCAATTTCTTTGCTCATATAATGATAATAATTCTTACTACTTTTACACCAAATATTTACTCTGTTTTCTTCATACTTTTGCCCCCTGCATATGATATATATGTCAGGGTTCTCCAGAGAGACAGGAACGATAGAAGTTGCAGATAACAGAGACACAGACACCACAGATACTTACTCGGGGAATTGGCTCACATGATAATGGGGACTGAGAATCCCACAGCAGGCCGTCTGCAGGCTGGAGGCGCGGGGAGGCTGGGAGCAGGGCTCAGTCCAGGTCTGAAAGCCTCAGAATCAGTGAGGCCGATTGTGTGACTCTCAGTCTGAGGTTGAAGGCCTGAGAAACTGGGAGCCTGCGGGTGTTAATCCCAGATTCAAAAAGCCAAAGAAGCTGAGTTCTGATATGCAGATAGGGAAGGAACTTCAGTAGACAGCAAATTTCCTTCGCTTTGTTCCATCCAGGCCCTTGACCGAGGCGCTGGTGCCCTCCTCCTTGGATGAGGGCAGCTCCTCCTCAGTCCGTCCACTGATTCTAGTGCCAGTCTCTTCCAGAAGCCCTGAAATGCCAACTTCTTCCTCACAGACACACCCAGAACTAACGCTTTACTAGCTATCTTAAGCCAGTCAATTTGACACCTAAAATTTACCATGACGTATGGATATATCCCTAAACAACGTAGCTTAGATTTGCTTAGTTTTGAGTGTAACATAAATATGATCATACTCTGTGTATGCCTTGATTCTTCTTTTTCTCATATGATGTCTTTGTGTGATTCATACATGTTTTTACTTGTAGTTGTAGCTTATTCACTTGCATTACTATATAATACTCCATTATACAAATACATGAAAATTTAATTACCCATGTTATGGTTGATGGCTATGTGGTATTTTTCCATTTTAAGAAACTATGAAGATTGCTATGGTGAATCTTCTTATACATGTATTCTGCTACACATAAAATGCAACTCTACATGACATAAACCTAATATTCCAATTTCTAGGCATAGAGTTTGGCTGGCTTTACTCTAATAGAAAATACAAACTGTTTTCAGATGGGGTTGCAAAAACTTACTTTCCCAGTAGCAGTTCCTAGGAGAATCTGGTTCTCCAAATTTTCAGCATCACTTGGGAGAATCAAGTGTTTAAACATTCATCAGGGGTGAAAGGGGTGCAGTGATATTTGTAGTTTTAATTTTCAAATTCATGTTTAATTAATTTGGATTTCCTTTTTGCGAGGTGTCTGTTCAAGTCATTGGCCCACTTTCTTACAGGATATGCTATCTTTTCTTTACTGATTTGTTAGGAGTCCTTTTTATATGCTGGCCATTGACTCTATGTTACAAATTTATTCTCTGACTGTGCAGGTTACCTTTCATAATACTATATTTTTACAACCAGATATCCTCAATTATTTTCAAATATATCAGTAGTTTATTTTACTTTTAGTATTTTTGTATTTTCTTTGAAAACCATGTTTCTATTCACTGGTCATTAATATATTCTTATATTTTTCCCTGCAGAGAGGTTTCAGAATTTCTGCTTCCAGAAGGAAGGCACAAATGTGCTCTGCCCTACTCCAGCATCCAAACTCAATGAAAAATCTTGGAAATTTCATAGAAAATGAATAATCAAAGACTCTGGAGAGTGGAGAAAAGAAGACAGATGAGCTAGGGATGACAGGCCCCTAGGATTGACATGGCAGTGGGCTCTCTTGGGTTTTCTTTTCCCTCATATCTGCCACATTCAGAATTGAAGAAACTGTGGGCTCAGTAGCACCAGAGGGTGCAGACCAAAAGAGCCCCAGCAAAGCCTCATCTCCCTACTGAAGGAGCAGGAAGGGGCAGCATAGCAATACATAACATGTTAGACAGTAACTGTCTACCACAGCTAAACACTACGAGAACAGCTGTGGCCACTCCCATGTGCAGCAACACCAGAAGAGTGTGGATGCCAGATTTCTACCTTGCTGGACTGTAGCAAGTGACCCCCAGCCCTCCTGCCAGGATGGAATTAGAGAAGGCCAAGTCGGGGTCAGAGACTTCCAGCCCCTTTGAACCATAATGAGACCACCCAACCCATGGTGTTGTGGAGACCACGTGGTAGCACTTACCTTCACCCTGATGCGGTGGTGACAGAGAGGCCAAGTGGAGAGTCAGACTTGTTGCCTGTCAAGTGGTAACAAGGTTAACCAAGCTCAGATAACCTCCATGGAGAATTCTACCAGACATTCAGGTTGCATA
The DNA here is from genome assembly GCA_963575035.1 of Avahi laniger. Taxonomy (NCBI): domain Eukaryota; kingdom Metazoa; phylum Chordata; class Mammalia; order Primates; family Indriidae; genus Avahi; species Avahi laniger. Next base: position 71,811 of record CAUYSK010065367.1, read on the forward strand.
TGCAGAATGGACAAATGCCCTCAGAGCAAATGCACACAGACACAGACACACACACATATAGACACACACATGTAGTATATATTAATCATTTCCATCACTTTTTATTGTTTTCGAATGAGTCTTACATAGATGGACTACATTTTATTCACACAGTTATTTTTGATCATATACAAAATTCTTTGTCCTGTGTTAGTAACATGGTAGGTTATCAAACAAGGTTTATTGTCACTTATTAATCAATACACTAATTTCACAGACATTTATTGAAAGCCCACTGTGTTCAAGCTAGGAGCTTGGGAAACATTGATGAAAAGAACAGATGGCTGGGGAAAAAATGATAGAGTAAAGGTAACCTCTCGGATCCCTGCTCCCCGAGAAAGAGGCGTAGATCTTGGCCTGCTACACTGAATGGATCGCTCTCCAGCAAGAACAGCGAGGTGATTCGGCGGAGATTCAGTGTGGGACACAAAAAGCAGGAAAAAAAAGCGATGAATGAGAGATAGGAATGCGAAACCTGGAGAGTGCGAGGCAGATAATAGAGAGTGGAGCGTGGGACGTCTGCACCTGCCTGGCCAGCAAATGCAGTGGGATCAGACCCTCAAGAGAAAGTCTAGCTTCCCCACTGACTTACAAGCCCAGCAAGACAGGTACCTGCGTGAAGTGGGTGTAGAATCGTGGCAGGAGACGCGGGGCTCTGTGGAGAGGGGACAGTAGTGGGAAACATCTTCAACTCCCCAGAGCTACGTGCAAGGACTGCACCAGATGGGGGAGGGGCTGGTCTGAGTTATCTCCAGAGGCAGTTAGGAGACAGGAAACTTGTCTCTGGCACCCAGTGGGTCCAGATCAAGGAGGTGGTCACTAAGTAGGGGACTCCGACCTGGAAACTGCGGCCAGAGAATAGGCCTGCTCAGGGCAGGTTAGTAAGAGTGAGAGCTACTGCTGGACAGGTGTGAGATTGGGGGAGGGTGACATAAAAGAGACAATGGGGCAACCTGATGATTCAGCTCCCTGATCCAGCACCTGCCAACCCCTGAACGGTCGCCTCCAGTGCTGGCGCCCTGTGGGCTGGTGATCACCATTTTCAGGGCCCACAGCCGTGCTGCTGTGGTGCGATACGGTGTCGGGCAGCTCCCTTCCCCTAGGTAGGAACTCTTGCCACAAGCTCCGCCCTCACAGGACCTAAAATCAATTAGCCAGGCCCATTTTTGAGGGGTGAATTCTGAATACTTCCTCAGCTGTGGGAGGCTAATGCCTGTGGGGCTTGCAGGCGCTGGGGTGATGGGCAAACTGGGGCAGTGCTCCCTTCACCTAGCCAGCATCTTTCATGGAAAGTGGTAGGATCCATCTCTGGGGTTGCGGCAGAGAGACATAAAGAGCCACCTTCCCTCTGTGACTAGCTTCAGTACACGGGACCTTGGCGCTGGCCAATAGCTGACAGCCCAGTGACTTTGCTCATCAGACCGGTTTAGGTCATCAGTAGGATCGCAACTCTGGGGCTGGATTTCCGCTTCTGGTCAGCTACCAAAAGTGACGTCCATGGTTAGGGAACAAAAATCCTGGCAGGAGACCAAATCAACTTCCCCAAGCAGCCCCTTCCATCAGGAGCAGGCTCCCAACTGTGGTAGCAGAACCCTGAACAACATACTAGCGGATCCCTCTAGCGGCAGATCAAATAACCATAGAAGTGTACACATCCAGGCTAATAGGTAGAACCTGTGATCTTCCTTACTACCAAAACATCCACTGAAGCAGAAAATACACAGGACGTGTTGCTTTCCAAATGAAAACAGAAAGAAGGGAAGGAATGGCTGATCCAGATGGAAAGGACCCAGTGAAAAATCTCTGGAAGTATGAAGAATAAAATGGAAAGCACACCCCAAAAGAGGAACACCAGCTCTCCAGCAATGGACATTAATCAAGTCCAGAATACTAAAATGACAGAAGAAGAATATCAAACATGGATTGTAAGAAAATTCAATGACATGCAAGAAAAAATGGATGACCAACACAAAGAAACCACAAAAAACAAACAAACAAACAAACAAAAAAACCCAGGGCTTGGAAGAAAAATTCACTAAAGAAATTGAAATATTAAAGAAAAATCAAACCAATCTCCTGGAAATGAAGGACTTATTCAGGGAACTACAAAACACAGTGGAAAGCCTCAAGAACAAGGTAGATCAAACAGAAGAAAGAATCTCAGATATTGAAGACAGCTCCTTCCAATTGAATAAGTCGGTCACAGAGATTGAGCAAAAAATTAAGAGAAAAATAATCCTAAAGGAAATGTGTGATTCTGTGATAAAACTCAACCTGAGGGTGATAGGGATTCTGGAAGATGAAGAAGAAAACACACAAGGGCTGGATAAATTATTTTAATATTTAATAGAAGAGAATTTCCCAGGCCTTGCTAAAAATCTAGATATACAGGTACAAGAAGCCAGGGAGATTCAATGCAAATAGGAAGACACCATGATATGCAGTCATCATATTGACCAAAATATCGACTAAAGAGACCATTCTATGAGCTGTAAGGTGAAAGAAACAAGTAACATACAAAGGAAAGCCCATCAGAATAACCCTAGTCTTCTCAACTGAAACTCTACAAGCAAGAAAAGACTGGAGCCCCATTCTCACTCTTCTGAAGCAGAATAATGACCAGCCTAGAATCTTGTATCCTGCAAAAACTAAGTTTTGTGTATGAAGAAGAAATAAAGACATTCTCAGATAAACAAAGACTGAGGGAATTCACCAAGACAAGACCAGCTCTCCAAGAAGTACTCAAAACAGAATTACACAAGGATCAGCACAATAAACACTCACAAATGTAAAATCACTCAAAGGCTAAAGATCAAAGGCCAGATTCCACAATGGCTCAAGAGAGAAAACAAAGCAACAAAATGCAA
>CAUYSK010065369.1:0-15916 GCA_963575035.1 Avahi laniger
TAACATGGGCCGGGCGCGGTGGCTCACGCCTGTAATCTTAGCTCTCTGGGAGGCCGAGGCGGGCGGATTGTTTGAGCTCAGGAGTTCGAGACCAGCCTGAGCAAGAGCGAGACCCCGTTTCTACTAAAAAAATAGAAATTAATTGGACAACTAAAAATATATAGAAAAAATTAGCTGGGCATGGTGGCGCATGCCTGTAGTCCCAGCTACTCGGGAGGCTGAGGCAGGAGGATCGCTTGAGCCCTGGAGTTTGAGGTTGCTGTGAGCTAGGACGACGCCACGGCACTCTAGCCCAGGCAACACAGTGAGACTCTGTCTCAAAAAAAAAAAAAAAAAAAATAGCATGGATTTTTACCTGATAGTTGTAGGTACTTCAGAATAGAGATAGTATATCCCCTTAAAAACAAAAAATCTTTCTACATCAACTTGCCCTTAGGAAATTCCTCATAAGTGTGTGTTGAGTGAGCAGTTTTAAGTGAGACTGTATTTCACCTGTTCTGCTTCTGGCAATGTGTAGTTTGTACACTGGGATTACTCTGGGATCCTGCCCAGAATTAATAGTAGCAAAACATTATAAGAAAGTAAGTATGCAAGGATTGTTTAATGAGCAGAAAAAAGTGAAATTCCCTTGAATTAGTCATTTTTTATCACAGGATATTTAGGAAATGTATCTTGGGTCCATAGCTAGAAAGATATACAGAGGAATTTATTTCTATAGAAAAAAGTATGTCTTCTAAACTGTGCTGTCTTGGATTCCTATTGTAATAATTTGCAAATTTGTTTTATTTTGGAAATGCCTGACTTTTTGATCAGTTGACAGAGAACAGCAGCCATCCTTTAAATGATGTGGGGGAAATTTTCCTCTTTTTTGTTAAAAGTCAGAGTTTTTTTACCCATTGGAAAGAGTGAACTTGAAATGTACAAAAAATTAACTAGGACATACTTGGAATTAATCTCTCTCTCTTCCATGTGATAGGCTACAGAAGTTGTACAGCTTGGGCCCCCTGAGCTGCTTTTCTTACTGGAAGATCTTGCCCAGAAGGTGGAGAATATGCTGATACCTCCTGTTACCAGGAGAGTCCCCTTCCTCAAGGTTAGTTTAGACAGAAGCATAGGATCTGGGCTTAGTGGATTTAGAAAGAAGGAGGTCTTAGTGGTGAATAAGTTGTCACTTTCTCTGGCATTGTGTTTGGGTCACTGGGTAGAGTGGGGGCAGCTCTATTGCTAGACCATATTCACCTTACCTTAAAAAGGACTCTGAAACAGAGAAAACAAAGAAGTAATGTATTTCTAAATGCCCTGAACGTTCCTGAATCCTGTTCTTTACTCAGGTTTGGGTTTTACTGGCCTCCCAAAAGTAAGCTCATGCCCAAGCCTCTACTGATAGTCTAATAGTTGACTATCTAGAGAAGCCAGAACCTCAAATGTGTGTACAACGTATAATACAAATGTATACCTAGTATCTGGGGAAGCAGTTGGACGGTAAAAACAACAAATATGGAAGTCTGAGTGTAAGTATTTAAACATTAATATAGCCAGTTATTTGATTCTTTCTTCTTTGTCCTTACTATTTGCTCTACATTCTTATCAACCTAAATGATTCCACTTTTGTGTGAGGTTTATCTCATTAGTTATGATGGATCTGTACTTCTCAATCAAATACTCTTCTTACTCTACAAATGCCAGTCTCTCCATTATTTGAAGATGGAAGAAGATTTTTTTCTCTTTGTTAGAATATAGTCTTAGGCAAGCAACTCATTCCTCCCATCTGCTCCTACTTGGTGAAATAAGTTTGACTAAACTCCATAGCGAATCCTTAGTTTCAGAGAAGCTACCTAGCAGTTCCCATAACTCTGAATTTATTATAGAACAAAGGAAGCCGGGATATTGGATTCTCACATCTCCATCAGAGATCTTCCCAAGAAATTGCTCATTGCGTTGTTCAACTGCTGACCCCAATGTGTAACCATCTGGAGAATATTCACAATTATTTTCAGGTCAGATACTTATTTTATCATTTTAGAGACTTAGAAATTACTAAGTTAACACAAGATTTCATTTTTGGCTCAGAAAATTTAAACGAAAATGAGGGCAGTTGCTGAAGCAACTGTCCTAAAGTCATTTTCCTTTTTAGTGCTTAGCCACTGAGAATCGTGGTGTAGTTGATGGACCAGGAGTGCAAGTTCGGGAGTACTACATAATGTCTTCCTGTTATCAGAGGCTACTGCAGATTTTCCATGGGCTTTTTGCTTGGTAAGTATGTAGGAAATGTGGTAGTAGAGAGAAATTAGGATATACATGCTTTTACTTGGCGTCACCAAGGTACTGAGATGTAGAAAAGAAGGAAGGCCCCAAAACCTTATGTAAATATGCTGCTTTATTCTTTGTAAAGTGTTTTTGTCTGTATCATTTCATTTTATCTTTTACCCTCTGAGTCTTAGGGAGCCACTGTTTGACAAATTAGGTGACTTGCTGATGAGCTAACCTAATTTGGCCATCTGATTCTTAGTCCAGTTTCTTGTAGCAAGCTTTCTATTATAAAGCTGGGGAAAATTGTTATTGAAGACACTGTTACTTAAACAAGTTGTAAGTAAATTTCAGATTATATGGTAAACAGCTGAACACAGTGGGAGCTGGGGTATTCTGGGATACATTCATGGAAGCAGTGGGACTTGATTGAGCCCTTGAAGGTATAGATGGCCTTTAGGGGAAGGTAAAGGAACCAGTTGGAAAGCACAGCATGGACAAAAGTAAAAACGAGGGAAGTGTGTCCTTTAAATACATCTGTTCGTCAGGGCTAAGCCCTGGGCCCTCATTATATAAGTTTTCTGGGCAATCTTACCCAGGCTTATAGTTATGCTAAAATTTATCTTCTGAGCAATAGACATTTATATCCAACTGCCTACTCAGCACCTCCTTAGATGTGTTACTGACACCTCAGACTCATCACATTCCAAAATGGAATATATCATCCTTACCACTGCTCCTTCAGCTTTGCCTGGCTTGGTAAATGGTACCACCAGCTGCCTGAGCCAGAAACCAGGAGTTATTCTTTGTTCTTCCCTCACTTTCTACCCTTTCTCTCTCCCACATCTAATTACCCAGTCCTGTTGATTTTATCTTCTAGGTAACATCTAGATAGCTGTCTGTCCCTCTCTCTCCACTGCTTCCAAACAATAGGGACTGAAGGAGAGCTTTCCTTCCCTTGAAAATAAACCTCTGAGAACTGTTTGGTCCTCAAGGAAAGACTATTTTGGGTACACTTCAACTTCTAATCTGATACTTAGAGCTACGATTCAATTTGGTTCTTGAGTGCTTTAAATTCTTTTTTAAACTCTGTTGACTTATTGAGGGTACAGATTGGAGGCGGGAGCCCCTCAAATGCTGTCCAAGTAATCTTTCTGAAACTAAGCTAACCCATCTTACCTTGATTTTCCCTTAGGAGTGGATTTTTTGAACCCAAAAATCATAATTTACTATACTCAGCCCTTGAGGTCCTTACTAGCCGACTGAAGCAGAGAGAACATGAACAGCCCTTGGAGGAACTGCTCAGGTGGGTCAGACTACATATCTCAAAGTGTTGTCCCAAGAAACTCCTGGGAGTAGGATTGGCAAGATTTCTTTGAAATAACTTGGGTGTTTTTCAGTAGTTATGAATGAAATTGGTATTTTTCAGCTACTTTCCTTAGTATATGAGCTTTCTTACCTATGTATTCTGATAAATCCTGAAGCATTAGAAACCTTTCAACAAATCATGCTAAATCTTCATACATACATCAACCCATTTACTCTGTCTTTTCAGGTAACAATGAAAACATTGATCATCTATAGTCAGCTCTTGATTATCCAGGGATCTACGCTGTCTCCCAGCAGGGTTGGGTAATTGGACAGTAGCTAGTTATCACTGATTACTTGTCTCCTTCCCCCGCCCCATCCCTAGGCTTGGAGGAAGAACATACATGGCTGAGGGCTAGGCTGTGGGCGAGGGAGGGGAGAAGGTGATTTCAGGGGCATGGCTTTCAGCCTCCCACCCCAGCTTCAACCAGAGTGACTGGTCTTTCTCTCACCTCCCCTGATAGCCTAGACCGTCACTGGGTCAACAATCAATGCTTGTCATTCCAGCCTGTAGGGAAGGACTTTTTAAAATTTTAAATATAGTATAGTGATTGAAACCTCACCAATCAATCAGGAATTGATTCTAGTTTTATAATAACTACATTTTTGGATTAGTTATGATTCTCCATCTTCCATTACTTCAGTGTATTGAAAGCTGACCATATATGATACATTTATTAAAAGTTCTGCTTGCTCCGTTTTATATTATAATTTCCTTTCACTTTTCTCCATGAACCCAGATTTTAAGCATTGTTTTATGTGTATTGCTTATGGTTTTAAAGAACAAATAATTTATCCAGGGTTGTATATATTAGTGTAGTCCTTGTGTTTCTTGGCATACATGAAAGGCCAACAGTTCCATTTTCGGGCTCCCTTCTGCCTGGGCTTTCTCTATACAAAGACATGGTTTTCTACCAAGATGCTTGAGAGAAAGTTGTTACTAAAGCTCGTGAAAATGAGCAGGATTCTAATCAGGCCATCAGACACTTAAAGGGAACTTGGGCAACTCATGTGGATGTAAACATATCTGTAATACATGTGATACTATTGTGTTTTTTGCTTTTTGGTTTTTTTTCTTGTCTCTTTACAGCCAGAGCTTCCATTACTTGCAGAATTTCCATCACAGCATTCCTAGTTTCCAATGTGCTCTTTATCTCATCAAACTTTTGATGGTCATTTTGGAGAAATCTACAGCTCCTGCTCAGAACAAAGAAAAAATTGGTGATGGGCCTAGATCCTCTTTTTTTCCTTTTTTCATGAATAGGATTAATATCTCACACTTGTAAACTTGAGGTGTCCCAGGACTTTGTACATTTTTCCATGTAAATCCCTATGTAACCTTGGACATGCCCTCTTGCTATACCAACAAGGACCCAGAAGAAGCTATGACTGATTTCGCTGACACTGCTTAGCCTGAGTTTGGTTAGATCAGCTGGCTAGATAATTTTCCGTTTAATCATGTTCTTCCTTTTTTTTTTTTTTTTAATTATCTGAGACATTTGGCAAAAAGAGACATAAACTATGAGGTTAATAAAGTGGGAGAAAAAGGAGAAATCAGGGTCAAGTATAAAGGAAATATTGGCCACTTCCCTGACCTTTCCTTTAACTATCTTTTATCATAGTTCTTGGCATGGAACTTACTGATTAGATATCCTAGTTGGCAGCACAAAAAGATAGCAAGATAAAAATGCAAAACAAACTTTATTATTTTTTATTGATTAAGAGGGGACAGTTTGGTCTGAACCTATGAGTTGGTCATTGCTATTGGCCTGCCTTGGAGGAACAAAATTGCCTTTCCCACTGCTCAGTAGCATTCCTTTTCTCTGTATATGTCCATGTATGTTCATGTTTGTGTGTTTCAGGATGGGTTGAGCAGGTGCGATGTGTTGCATCTTAGACAAATGGGTTTATTTCTGGCAGAAGGCCCAATGGAACAGGAATATAACAACTTTTTAAAAATTGCCTGTTAGACTAGGAACTTTTTAGTAAATTTAAAATAATAATCCTTTTGATCAATAATCATCCCCCAAAGCCTGAAAGATGAGTATGGTCAATTTCTCATATATGAGATGCCTTTATCTTGTTTTCTAACAGCTTCCCTGGCCAGACAGTTCCTCTGTCGGGTGTGGCCAAGTGGGGAGAAGGAGAAGAACAACATCTCTAATGACCAGCTCCATACTTTGCTCTGGTAAGATGTTTGGTTTCTTCCAATGAGCCAAATAGCTTTTTTCCATTTTGCTACTATTGGGATCCCTCATCTTGTCAGAGACTGAGAAATGACCTTTGTTAGGGGGACCTTGAAAGCAATGAAGTGGGTTTAAAATGAACACAATTTGGAATATATGGATCTTAAGATCCTCTCATTCTGTTTTATACTGTCAGATAACTCCTTATTGTTAAATCAATTCATAGAGAAAGTAGAGGAATCTGCAGTTGTATCCTACCTCGTTGATCAGTAATTCAAATATTTATTTGCTTCTCAATGCAGTATCTACCTGGAGCACACAGGCAGTGTTCTGAAGGCCATAGAGGAGATTGCTGGTGTTGGTGTCCCAGAACTAATCAGTTCTCCTAAAGATGCATCTGCTTCCACATTCCCTACACTGACCAGGTAAGGGAGTTCTTGACTCTGCTTGTTTCCTGAAGGTGGGATCACAGTCACACTGCAATGTATGTAGTTTCTGAATAACGACCTTACTCTTTATCTAATTGTGATACAATCATTCATTCCGCGAAGAGTGGCTCCTATGCATTCCTTCCAAGCGTGTCTCAGCCAACACGTATGAGAAGACTTTATTCAAGAATGAATTTTCAGTAGTTACAGTCATCAAAGGCAGTGAACATTTAATCACCAAATTTCTATTCGTACTTTCATCCTTTAAACTTGAGACTATTTTTCCAATATTTTAACCACATTTAGAACAACAAAGTGATTGTTGTATTTAATCATGTATGTCTCACTTAATGGATTTGTGTCTCAGAATATCAATAGTTATCTTACACTTGTAGTCTTTTCGGTTTGTAAAGCACTTTCACATTCTTTATCTCATTTGATCCTTTTGATAATTCTGTGAGATAGGTATCATTATCCCTGTTTTATTCTTCAGTAAAATGAGGATTAGAGAGGGAACTTCTCAAGCTTACACAGGCAATAAAATAAACATAGAACTGGGACTCACATTCACATATTCTCACCATTACATTACTGATCTTTCTATACTACCATACCACCTCCTTTCATAAAGTTAATTCTAAATCGTTTGACAGTCCATTTTCTCGGGCTCATTTCTGAGTCCTTTCCTCTCCCCATCCTCTTACAGTGGATCTTAGTGAAAGGACATTCAGAGCTGGAGAAGGTAATTACTTTTGGTTTCTGGCTTCTTCCCATGATGTTCTTTCTAAGCAGTGCATCATGGTGTGGATGTGCATGCTTTTGCCCTCTTCTAGGCACACCTTTGTCATTTTCTTCCGGGTGATGATGGCTGAATTAGAGAAGACAGTGAGAGGTCTTCAGGCTGGCACAGCAGCAGACTCGCAGCAGGTGGGTAGGTACTCCCACTCCAAGAAGTGAACTCTGGATTACATGGAAATTGCTGATTCTTCTATTTCTTGGGTCCACGGTTTCTCCTAAGATATTTTTTTATATTACTGAGATCTAGGATTCTTTTCAAAGAGCTTCTGGTTTAATTTCCTTCCCCTCTAGTTGGAGATGAGGATTGGGTGCTCTTTTCCCTGGCTACTGCCCAGTTTGCCTCTTGCTGACTGGCATGAGGTCAGCCAACCTATTTGAGATGCTGTGGGCCTTGGCAGCCTGCTAACAAGAACTGAGCTAGACTCTTGAGAGGAAGGGCTAGCACAGGAAATTAGAAGCCACAGAGATGTGAAGGCTAGTAGGTATGTTGCAGAGGCTTTTACCTACTTGGAAATTGCTAAAGAGGAATCATCTTTTAAGAAAGTCTTTATAAGATATTCTAATGTTATCACAGTACGTGCAGGCCTCAGAACCATCTTGTGGGTGCACTGGTTGCCACAGCTCTTTGAAAGGATAATTGGCTTAAAGCTGTGAATAGCTATGAATTCAAGAACTGCGTATTAGTAGGAGTACAGTAAGAGAAATATTTGGCTATGATTCTGAGGTGCGTGTATATTTGGCTGTCCTCAGATTCATGAAGAGAAGCTCCTCTATTGGAACATGGCTGTTCGAGACTTCAGTGTCCTCATCAACCTCATAAAGGTGAGTATAGGGGCTCTTGACCCATCTCACCGGCTAACTGCAGAAAGCAAGGGTCCTGGCTTCCAAAACGGACTCTCCTTGTTCCTCTTCGTACTTTCTTAGGACCTGCTTTCCCCTCATCATCTTCTTGCCTTGTCTCTCTACCCTTCTTCTCTCCCTAGGCAGTATCCTTTTTATTCTCTTCCTTCCTCCCACCTGTAATTCCCTCACTTTCTTTCACCTTCCCTTGGGTCCTCTATGATATGAGCATATTCCCTCTTCCAACCCTGAGTGCCTTTGTTATCCTTTAAAGATACTGTGTTCTCACTTGCTCTGTCATTTTGCTCAGGCTGTCCCCTCAGCCTAGAATGTCATTATCTCTCCTTTCCACCTCTGTCATTCAGTCTTAAGGCTTCAGATTTAGATTTTGGACCTCTAATAATGCCAGCTTCTCAGCATCCTTAGTTGGAGTCAATGTCTTGTTCCCCTTTGTTCCTCTCTTCCTTTTCTTGAACTTCAGTTGTGGTGATTACTTTATTCTGCTTTGTAGTTAATTTAACTGTTGACATGCCTTCTTCATTTTAGAATTCTCTGCAGCACTCAGAGCTATGCTTTGCACAGTAGGAAAGAGGCTGGGGGGCTCAAAGGAGCAGGACTCAGCTTTGGTTTCTTGTCTTTCCCCTCTCCAGGTGTTTGATAGTCGTCCTGTTCTGCATGTATGTTTGAAGGTGAGCCATTTACTGGACCCTGTGTAGTATTTATTCTTCATGTGGATCAGTCTAGAGAGTGCCTCAGCTGAGATGAATTGCCTGATACCTTGCCCACAAGCCAGAGTCTCATCTGTGCAAACACGTGATAGTTTAGGGACAGCAATGGAAATGTTTTCCCACACTAGTTGAGTGACTGGAAAAGCCAATTTTCCTACGAGTTTGAAAACTTTTGGTCAAAATCTTTGAATTAGGAGGAGTGGCTTCAAGGCAGTTGAGTTTAGGAGCAGTAGTCACCCTCCCTTGTCATCCCTTCCCAGGCAACAGAGAGGAAGGAGGAATGGATGATTCCTCTTTTTTAAAGCCTGTGAAGTGGCCTCGTGGATTTGGTATCTGTTATCCTGATAACTGCCAAACTCCTCTCGTGTGGGAATAGCCCGGAATAGCCCTAGATTTGATGGTAAAGCCAACGGGGAGGATGGGGAGAATGCTCTTCCCCACTCCCAGCATTTCCGTCTCAGTGGATGGCATCCTGTTCTTGTTGTCTCCTGGCCTCTCTCCCTCTTTACTCACTTCACCCTGGCATGGTGTGGGAGATGGGTGAGTCAGGGAGAGGAGTGATTTATCCGATTGGGAAATTTGGAAATTGGTCCTAAGCTTCCTCAGCTCAGTTTTCCTCTTGGGAGTAAGTTATCCTCAGGGAGCTGGAGTTCCCCTCTACTCCTCTGTGCTCTCACTCTTAATCTGAACAAAGTCCCTGTCAATTGGCTGTGTCTAGGGTAGGTAAGTGTGCTTAATTCCAGGGCTTAGTTGGCAAGCCCATCTAGTTTTTGCATTAAGCTACATTCTCCAAATTTTGGACCCCTCCCAATTTATTTTTTACATGTAAAAATAAGAAAGTAAAACCCTTGGGCTGAGTGATGCTATTCTGCCTCAGGCAGTGGCCTTTCAGGTGAAAGACCTCAGCTAAAGGTGAGCAGTGTGTCTCTTTTCTTCAGTATGGACGTCTCTTTGTGGAAGCATTTCTGAAGCAATGTATGCCGCTCCTGGACTTCAGTTTTAGAAAACACCGGGTAAGAGCTGAGAGAAGAGAGTAAAGATATCTTCTGAATACTTGCTCAGAAGATATGTCCGTGGTGACTTCTGAGTTGGGGCTGGGAGTGGGAACAGTCCCCTTGCCCATATTCTGGGCTTCAGTTCTGCTTGGGCACCACTGGTCCACTTCTCCTGTAGCCGGAGATGCCCAATAGGACTGAACTCTTTAGACCCACTCTGGTTCAAACCCACCTTTCTACTTATACTCCAGACCTGAGGGAGGTGGTTCCTGTTAGTTTGATATTATTGTGCCGTTGTACTCCCAGGACCTCTTGTATCAGTGTGTCATTTGCTTTTTCCTTTGTGCTTCTCTAGGTCTACTCTCAGGAATGATTAACATAAAAAAGAACTCATTTGTATAGTAATACCTACCCTTTGCTATTGTAATAAATAGTCTTGATAGTTTTTTAGCCAAATGGCACCCAGAACTAAAGTAGTAAAGTAAGGATAGAAACAGATGATTTTCTGTAAATATTTAGCAAATTGAACTTTGGAAATCACTCTCACCATATTTGGTTGGTCCCTCATAACCCTGAACAAGAAAAAGAAGGTAGTATTTTGGCCGGGCACGGTGGCTCATGCCTGTAATCCTAGCACTCTGGGAGGCCGAAGTGGGGGAATTGTTTGAACTCAGAAGTTCAAGACCAGCCTGAGCAAGAGCAAGACTCCGTCTCTACTAAAAAAAAAAAAAAATAGAAAGAAATTATCTGGATAACTAAAAATATATAGAAAAAATTAGCCGGGCATGGTGGCTCATGCCTATAGTCCCAGCTACTTGGGAGGCTGAGGCAGTAGGATCACTTGAGTCCAGGAGTTTGAGGTTGCTGTGAGCTAGGCTAACTCGACAGCACTCACTCTAGCCAGGGCAACAAAGTGAGACTCTGTCTCAAAAAAAAAAAAAAAAAAAGAAGAAGGTAGTATTTTATCCTAATATTGCAGATAGGGAAACTGAGACATGGTAATCTACTTAAAACTAAAATCCGGGTCTTAGACCTCTCAGGTTTACACAAGGGACAGAAGTGGCAAGGTTGAAAATAAGAGGTAGCCAGCATTCTTCCTCCTATTTAAGGGCCAAATGAAGATGATTTTCAGCTTAGGCAAGAAACTGTAGAGCTTATCCTCTTCGGAGCCCGTGGTTGTAAGGATATCTTGCATCCAGAATGAAATTACCACATTTCATATAGCATTTATGAATTTTGTTGGTTATAGGAGGATGTTCTGAGTTTACTGGAAACCTTCCAGCTGGACACGAGGCTGCTTCATCACCTGTGTGGGCATTCCAAGGTAAGAGGGGGATGCAGGTCCTGTTAGCATCCTGCCTGTTGGCTTAATCTGCAATTGCTCTTGGGAGATCCACAGGCTACAATTACTGCTTCCTTTTTTATCCTTTCTTGAGCCTTTATATCAGGGACTGTGTCTGTCCAAAGATAGTTCATTCAGAGCAGTCAAATCCTTAGTGCTGGTTGAGACTGGATGGATAATCATCTAAGGGAAATTTCTGCATCTGAAATTTGACTCTCACTGCATAGCCCAATTTCCTTTAGAAACTCTTCTTGGGTGAGAGATATAGAAGTTTGGTGGGTGTATGACTGCTACAAAGTCCTCTGGAAGGAAGGACTGTAATGTAAGTGATTCTGCTGTAGACAGGAGGTGGCTCTACAGCAGCTATCTTAGAGGCTTTCAGCTGTGCTGCTTGTCAAGGAATGCATCTGTCTCTTGTGAGAACATCTTAGCCTTAAAGGACTTTTCCACTTGAAGCCTTCTTATAGTTGTTGAGCCATTGTCACTTTTTGTCTGAAGGAACACAGAACCCTAGAGGTCTATAGTTAGTAGCAAACCAACTGATTCTTTGGTCCAATTCCTATTGCTTACTTGCTGCCCTGGTTCTAAGTTTAGAAGGTGCTGAATAGTAGAATTTTAAGGATTCTCTCAGCTAAACAAAACTACTCTTTGTTGTTTAATATCAGTATAATGTATGTTCAAGGATATTTTAGGTAGATGCGTTACTTACCTTGGCTCTTAGCTTGATGGGGATGGTAATCAGGACCCAGTGTCTGCTCCTGTCGCCTTCGCCTCCTGACCTGTAGCCACCATGCATGAATGCATCTCCATCCACGTTGGCCAGACTGGTGTCTAGATTGGCAATGCCTACTGGGAGTTCCGTGGCCTGGACCATGGCATCCAGCCTGATGGCCAGATGCCAAGTGACAAGACCACTGGAGAAGGAGATGACTCCTTCAACACCTTCTTCAGTGAGACGGGTGCTGGCAAGCATGTGCCTGGGGCAGTGTTTGTAGACCTGGAACCTACAGTCATTGATGAAGTGCGCATTAGCACCTACCACTAGCTCTTCCACTCTGAGCAGCTCATCACAGGCAAGGAAGATGCTGCCAATAACTATGCCCATGGGCACTACACCATTAGCAAGGAGATCATTGACCTTGTCTTGGACCGAATTCGCAAGCTGGCCAACCAGTGCACAGGTCTTCAGGGCTTCTTGATTTTCCACAGCTTTGGTGGGGGAACTGGTTCTGGGTTCATCTCCCTGCTGATGGAATGTCTCTTTATCGATTATGGCAAAGAGTCCAAGGTGGAATTCTCCATTTACCTAGCCTCCCAGGTCTCCGTAGCTGTAGTTGAGCCCTACAACTCCATTCTCACCACCCACACCACCCTGGAGCACACTGATTGTGCCTTCGTGATAGACAATGAAGCCATCTATGACATATGTCATAGAAACCTCAATATTGAGCACCTGACCTACACTATCCTAAACAGCCTTATTAGCCAGATTGTGTTCTCCCTCACTGCTTCCCTCAGATCTGATGGAGCCCTGAATGTTGATCTGACAGAATTTTAGACCAGCTGGTGCCCTATCCCCACGTCTACTTCCCTCTGGCCACATATGCCCCTGTGATCTCTGCTGAGAAAGCCTACCATGAACAACTTGCTGGAGAAGACATTATCAGTGCTTGCTTTGAGGCAGCCAACCGGATGGTGAAATGTGACCCTCACCATGGTAAATATATGGCTTGCTGCCTGTTGTACTGTGGTGATGTGGTTCCCAAAGATGTTAGTGTTGCCAGTGCCACATGAAGACCAAGCGCAGCATCCAGTTTGTGGATTGGTATCCCACTGGCTTCAGGGTTGGCATCAATTGCCAGCCTTCCACTGTTGTACCTGGTGGTGACCTGGCCAAGGTACAGAGAGCTGTGTGCATGCTGAGCAATATCACAGCCATTGCTGAGGCCTGGGCTTGCCTGGACCACAAGTTTGACCTGATGTATGCCAAGTATACCTTTGCTCAATGGAACATGGGTGAGGGAATAGAGGAAGGAGAATTTTCTGAGGCCCATGAGGACATGGCAGCCCTTAAGAAGGATTATGAGGAGGTTGGTACAGATTCTGTTGAAGGAGAGGGTGAGGAAGGAGAAGAATACTAATTATCCACTCCTTTCAGCCCTGCAGCATGTCATACTTCCAGAATTTCAGCTTCAACATTAGCTGACAGGCATTAAATCTCTCTGGTTAGATTGTTTTCACTCAGTGGTGATCATATTTTACTTTTCCATGTGTACCTATAAGACTTTTTCCATCATGTTTTAAAGTAAAACTTTTAAGAAAAATAAAAAAAACCAAGATTTTAGGTAAATACATTGATGATTGGTCAATAAGAGGTTATGAGGAAGAGCTAGAGGTCTTGATGGTATGTCTTCTAGGCTCTGAATTTTTTAGCTGCCATTCTCTTTGGAGTACTCTGTCAAACTCCTGCTCTTTGATGAAATATATCTCTGGCCCATATTGATAGGGCTTATGTTCTTATTCAGTGTTTAAGGTGTTAGGAATTCAAAAGGCTCTGTATAAGAAGTGTAAAGGCATGATAAACTTACATGAGATGGGTGTATTTATTTCTATTCAGATTCACCAGGACATGAGACTCACCAAACATGTGCCTTTGCTCAAAAAGACCCTGGAGCTGTTAGTTTGCAGAGTCAAAGCCATGCTCATCCTTAACAATTGCAGAGAGGCTTTCTGGCTGGGCAATCTCAAAAACCGGGACTTGCAGGTAAGCCTTGGGCCCTGCAAGTAATAATCTCCACACCCATTCTTTGTGGGAACATCAGAAGGTACGTAAGGGGGGTAACGTGAGCCCTGCTCTCTCTCCTTTTTTGTTTTGAGACAGTCTCACTCTGTTGCCCTGGCTAGAGTGAGTGCTGTGGCGTTAGCCTAGCTCATAGCAACCTCAAACTCCTGGGCTCAAGCGATCCTTCTGCCTCAGCCTCCCGAGTAGCTGGGACTACAGGCAGGCGCCACCATCCCGGCTAATTTTTTCTATATATTTTTAGTAGTCCAGCTAATTTCTTTCTATTTTTAGTAGATACGGGGTCTTGCTCTTGCTCAGATTGGTCTTGTACTTCTGAGCTCAAGCAGTCCTCCTGCCTCGGCCTCCCAGAGTGCTAGGATTACAGGCGTGAGCCACAGCACCTGGCCTTGCTCTCTCAATAAGACTACTTTTTTCTTAAGTCTTTGGCTGGTTAGCTCTTAAAGTTAGGGTACATTGCTTATGGGTCCTGGTCACAGGCCACACCTTCATCCCAAGCAGCGAAGACACCGAAACATGCCACTGGTATAAACAGTGCCTCAGTGGTAAAGGAGCCAGATCAGTACAAACCTCTCTCCATAGCCAGAGGGGCGCCTTTAAGCCCTACTGAGGGTAGATTTTATAATAGCATTTTTATATGTGGACAAATATTTTTTTGTTTGGTTATTTTGTTTTTGTTTTTTTTTTTTCCTAAGCCAGTCTATCACACTCCTGAAATTATAAATTACTCTGGCTAATTGTGACAAATGAACATTTCTAAGGTCTTTCAATGGTCTAGCTGAAATCTTGGGTTGCTTATAACACTGTTTTGGAATTATAGCAATTTTCAAATAGGGGATAAGCCCTTCTCATTCATGCTTACTATATCTGAGTTTTATAATTAGTTGTATACAAAAAGAATATCATGGCCGGGCGTGGTGGCTCACGCCTGTAATCCTAGCTCTCTGGGAGGCCGAGGCGGGCGGATTGTTTGAGCTCAGGAGTTCGAAACCAGCCTGAGCAAGAGCGAGACCCCCGTCTCTACTAAAAATAGAAAGAAATTAATTGGACAACTAAAAATATATAGAAAAAATTAGCCGGGCATGGAGGCGCATGCCTGTAGTCCCAGCTACTCAGGAGGCTGAGGCAGTAGGATCGCTTAAGCCCAGGAGTTTTAGGTTGCTTTGAGCTAGTATAACGCCACGGCACACTAGCCCAGTTAATAGAGTGAGACTCTGTCTAAAAAAAAAAAAAAAAAAACTTGTGCACATCAGTATGATATTTTATAAGTGAATCATTTCTAAGAAACTGACAAGTACTCCCTTAAAATAGGGATATATTTTTATTCATAATAGGACATTTCATCCAGGATGCAAATCCAGTCTTCCTCACTGCCATCCCTGAAACATCACTCTATGTGTTCTGAATTCTGTAGCTTTGTGTTATGTGAAATACTAGCAAACTTCTATCCTTTTTTTTAGAGAAAACTAATTTCATCTTGTATTTGGAGTAAATGAATATCTTTGAGAACCAAGTATTACTTATCCAAAAAGAATAGTTAGAGCCTACTCGTGTGGTCAGTTTGTTTAAAATTCTATCGCTCATGAAACACTTATGTGCATTCATTACTTTCCTCATTTCACTGATGAGGAAACTGAAGCGTAGAGAGGCCATTTAGTTGCTAAGTAGCAGAGCCCAGATTTATTAAGATCCGACTTCTGTTCAAACCTTGTGAATAGAAAGGATTACTTGAGTTGGCATAAAAGAAGTCACCCCTACCTGACATGCCAAAAGAAATCAGTGCTAACAAGTTTTGGGACTTTTATACAAACCTCTCTGTAAAATTTCTTAACTTAGAAATTACTTATGTACATTTGCAATAAATGCAGCTTTGCAGAAAGCTTTTTGAAAATTCAGGTCTGCCTATGAGGGAAACTGTGTAATGGTCGGAACTAATTTCAGGGGTGGTGTTTCTCAATCTAAAATAAATATTGTCCAAGCCGGGCGCGGTGGCTCATGCCTGTAATCCTAGCACTCTGGGAAGCTGAGGCGGGCGGATTGTTGGAGCTCAGGAGTTCGAGACCAGCCTGAGCAAGAGCGAGACCCTGTCTCTACTAAAAAAAATAGAAAGAAATTATCTGGATAACTAAAAATATACAGAAAAAATTAGCCGGGCCTGGTGGCTCATGCCTGCAGTCCCAGCTA
>CAUYSK010065371.1:0-27979 GCA_963575035.1 Avahi laniger
GTCCCAGCTACTTGGGAGGCTGAGACAGTAGGATTGCTGGAGCCCAGGAGTTTGAGGTTGCTGTGAGCTAGGCTGATGCCACGGCACTCGCCCCAGGCAAGAGAGTGAGACTCTGTCTCAAAAAAAAAATAAATAAATAAATAAATAAATATTCAAAGCTCAGTAAAAAAACCAAAGCTATTTACATGCAGAAATAAAATCTTTTTTTCCTTTGGCCTTCATGTGTATGTATGATTGTTCTTTTGGGGAGGAAAGATAAGATGGATATCTGTCATTGTATATAATCCTATGGAAATCTAAAATGACATACTATTTTATATTGAGGCCCTGGTTTTAATAAAACATAACTCTAGATATCATTTAGATGATTATGATCTTCCAAATACGAAAACACTTGACTCAAAAACTGGTTTATGCGGTGGCTTCCATTGAAAGAAATCACATCAGATTTATACTGTTTCATTAGGGTGTTTGGGGTCACCCCTACCGTTATGGCCTTTGAATTGAGGTAGCCATAGGGCTTGCAGACATGAAGGTTTTGTTCACTGGATCTTTATGAAAGGGATTCGGTTCAGACTTCAGGTCCCTTGAGATATATTCTTATTCATCCACAATGACTTAAATTAGGTAATTGTATTCTCAATATACAAACCTCTCATTCATTAAAAAATTTATCACACAAAGATTCCTATTGAGTTTCTGTTAGAAGGACCAATGTTTAGCCAGTGTGAAGTCAAGTGTAGACTCTATGTTTTCTGTCTTGACCATAGCAATTAACTGCTGGTCTGTTGTCAAGTAAAGGTTGGAGCAGTGTCAGGATAAAGCAAGATTGACACATTAATTCGATCTTGGGAAAAGCAATCCAAATAGGAAAGGGACATAGCAATAAGAATGGCAGTAGAAAAATCCAAGTCTTGCCAAGAGCAGTGTTTTTCTCAACACAGAAAAGATCCAGAGCAACAGTAAAGAGAACTCTGCAGGTTGAGGAGGAGAAAGGCAACAGGGCAGCTTAGCAGGCAAGGATCACCATTGACCTGATGATATTCAAGTGGGCCCATAACTATTAAAACAACACCTCATTCAGAAACCAATAGAGATCCAGGCTTAAAGGCCAGCAAACTACAAAGCTGTGATAAAACTTTCACTACCAATAATTGCTCTGCTTTTAGCTAAAAGGCTAAGGGTGCATCAACATTTCAATTATTGGGCTATATTTGTTAGTGTGCTTTCCAAACAAAAAGCCTTTTAAAGAATTCAGAACAATTTATAACTTTTCTTCTTATAATACCTAGCTTCAACCAATTCCAGATACAGAAATTGAAGTAATGACCTCCATTAAATTCTCATTAATATTATCCTGACTTAGGGCATTCTATTGTTTTCTATACTTGGTATAGGAAACAAATGTGTTGACCTCTTATCTGTTATAATGAGCAGCAGAAACACTTAAAGTGGACAATAATTTAGTTCCCATAAATTTCACATTCCCATAAATGTTCACATTCAAGGTGATTAAATATTAATTAGACCCCCTTATTCATGAAATGCTAGAGGGAAAATAATAATTTTAAATGGTATTCTTAGCTTCTACCATGATGTAATTTATCAAAGACATCAATGACATATCAAAGAACTGCATAGTAAGATGATATTTTGTCCCTAAAGGAAAGAAAGCATGTTTTAAAACGTTCATAAAGTTTTAATTATGCTAAAATTCTTTGAGCCCTTAAGGAGAAAGAACTTACAAAAAGACAAAGCACTTTTGATAACCATAGACCATTTAAGGTCTTATTAAAGTACACCTGGTTAGTAATAAAATGTAAAAGTATTAATTTTGGGGAACTGCTTGAGTTTTTGATGCATTCTAAAGACTTTTCTCCTTGGTTGTGCAAAGTATATTTGATGGTGACTGAGAATTTTCTGCCACATTGTATTTCTATCACTGACACATAAACGGATGTTTTCAAGGTTTGAATTGAAAATATGTTAATTCTCCAAGCTTTCAGATGTTGGTGAAGATTGTTATTGCCAAGAGAAAAACAAAGAAAATATGAGATTTTTTTTTATACATGGTTAAAAACTCAAAGCTGTTTAATTCATGTTCCATCGTTTAGATAAAGTCAGGAACTCCACAGTCTGTGATGGAATGTTGTCACAGACAGATGAGGAGTTTTTGGTTTTTTTTTTGAAAAGCCTTACCAGGTGTTATATTTTATGGTACTATATGTGTTTCAACATTTGGAGAAGCTAATAAAGGGAGTTAAGGTTAGATGTGGTAAAATTTCTCATTAATTTTAAGATTATAAATGCAGTACATACTGCCTTTAAATTTGAACAATCCCAAATGATTCACAATTTCCTGCTATATCAAGCTTATGTTGCTTTTGAAACAGAACTTTTTAATTTAAAATACATAGGCTTCATAATATCAAATTTGAAGAGCTTCTTGACTTTAATCTAAATGTATTTTATAGTAAACAATGGGTAAAATCGTACCTGGAAGTCTGTAAATCTGTGTTGGTGTTCTCATTGGAATGAGATTTTGAGGTGGAGAATTGTGTGCAGGAAGTTCAACCGGAAGTGAGTTCAAAAACACCACCTGTGAGGGATGAAGGAAGCAGGACCGTCACCGTGAGAAGATGGGCTTCCGTGGAGACATGTCAACGCTCTCAGACTATTCCACAGTTCTGAAGGGGAAATGGATCTACACGGCTATCCTGAGTTTGGACTGGACCCTTGTACCCTCCCATCAGCCGGGTGTAGGTCGTAGGCCTAGGGATGGGGGCGTGACTGTTCATGAGGTGGCTCTTTTCAAACAAGGGCAAATTCCAAAAGAGAAACTGGGTCGTGAGCAGTCTTTGGTCATTTTTTGCAGACTCTGGGACAGACGTGCTTCAGTCCTGAAGGGGCGCTGCCGGCGGTGCGCACCAGGTCCATTGCAGGGCTCCCTTTGCATCATTTGGAGCTGCTTACTGGGCAGAAGTTCTGGGAACAGCTCCTTCAGGATTGTGGGGTAGGCCTCTTTTACCCAGGGGAAACTTACAAGAAGAGAGTTAGGGAATTGAACTGCAGGCCCGTCTGCTATCCTGGGTGGCGTACTTGGGGACCAGGGCGCGAGGGCGGGGAATTTGGACCCTTATATTTGAGTCCCTGATTACCACGCTCTTTTTAGGCTGTGGTTGTTACACTTATCTATTTGCCGTCAAAATTTCACAAGAGAGTACAGAAACTCCCCAGTGAATCGGTAGGTGTCAAACATATTTTTCTGACCCCAATATAGCAGCTCTATCTCCTTGTGATCATCAGAATTAATTACGCCTGCTTGTAAGGAGCTCTTTTCCTTGCCTGCTGTCTCTTGGCACAACACACTTGAAGCGACTGTGCAAAAGCTGAATCTTAAACTTTAATGTCTTTTTTCCGTATTCCTGGTGGAAACATTACCCTGTTGGGAACCAGAATCTTTTTTTCTAAGATACACCTGGCTATGCTTTCAACAAGCTGTAGTGTTGCTCTGCCAGACAGTTTGTAGGTGGTGCCGCCAGATGCCCCTGATTTTGCATCTGCTGCTGCATGTCCTTTGCTGTAGAATTGGTCCACTGGGCGGAAGCGATACTGTGTGTGGCTCTCATGTCAATGGGTCAAATATTTTAAGCCTTGGATAGCGGTGCTGAATGAAATCTTGAGGGAAGAAAAGGCGAACCCATATCTAAAATATGTATCGATTTCAGTCAAGACGGATGACTCATTGCTGTTTACAGAGTAGGATGGGGTCAATGCAGTAAATTTTCTACTAAATGGCTGTCTGGGATCAAGGGATGATGTCTTACTGTGGACCCAGTGTTGGTCTTTGTTGGCTACAGGTTGGACATTCCGCAGTGAAAATCGCTACTGATAGATGAGTCTTGGTGAGCTGGACCCCGTGCTGTTGGGCCTATTGATAACTTCCTTCCTTGCCATGACAACTCTGTTTCTGCACTTCTTAAACATACATTTTGAACTCTGTTTATGTACTTATTGTCCTAGAGGCTAGCACTTTTCAATTAGCCAAATCATTCTGTCTACTTGGTTATTTATTATCTCTTTTGAGAATATTGATTTTTGGTGGACATTAGTGTGCAATAGAAAAATATAAGCATATTCACACAGGCCCATTCACATTTCTCTTTCCTGGAATTCTTCCAATATTTCTCTTTCCATGCCTCTGACAAACCACCTATGTTATTTGCTCCTTGCTACGAATTTGTAAATATTCTGATCTTGGGTCATTTCTTTTTCCAAAAAAGTAGATAACCAGGCAAACTGTCCTAAGTCTGCACGGTAGAAAGATTTTCTGTTGCTGTTGTTTTACAGAGCCATCCTGAGGGCGCTGACTTGTTGCCAAAGTCCACGATAAAACTCTAAGTGTCTACCTTATGCTTCACCTACTGAGAAGTGCCGCAACTTCTGCATTGGTTCTTTTCCCACTACAGATAACGTTTGGTGTCATATGGCACTTCAGGCTGTGTGGTCCAGTTGATTAAGTCACCTGCAGCACGGCATGGGCCTTTTCTTGCCCCGAGCCCACTCAAGGCTGGCAGCCTTTCAGCTCAACTAGGAAATGGATCAGAGAAGTGTTTCTTTTATATATATATATATATATATATATATATATATACACACACACACACACACACGTGTATATAATATACATATACGTGTATATAATATATATAAGTAATATATATATTACTGCAAATGTATATGTTTGATTATGGAGAACAAGTAAAGCAAAAGTTGTAGAAAATCATTTGATCATGTATCTCATAGAAATATGGTGCTTACAAAGGTGTTGCAAAAATCAATAATAAACTCCATTTCAATAAAGATATTTATTGATGATTTATGAACTAGTATAAAACATGAACACATTGCTTAAATTTGCACATTTTAAATGATTTGCTTTTATGAGTAAATGCATGTTTTTTTATTTCAGAATATTATGGGTGTACAAACATTTCGATTATATGTTATGACTTTGCCACACCCAAGCCATGATTTGAGGTGTGCCCTTTCTCCCCTACAACACTCACTGCATCCATTAGTTGTGAATTTACCCACCCCCAACCCCCCAACCCCCAATGAATATTACTACCATGTGAGCACTTTAATGCTGATCAGTTAGTGCCAATTCTATTTGAGTACATGTGGTGCTTATTCTTCCATTCTTGTGATACCTCACTTTGGAGGATGGGTTCAAGCTGTATCCAGGAAAATACAAGAAGTGCTAGATCACTATTGTTTTTCGTAATTGAGTAGTATTCCATTATATACATATATATGTTTCTATGTATGGACTATGTTGCCTCCAGGACTTGAAGAGTTCTCAGAAGATAGTATAATTTGCCCTTTAGTTTGGAAGGAATGCATATCACAGAAGATCCCTGACCACAGGGAACTTGAAAACTTTATTGATGAAACAGGGCTTGAATATTTATATGGTACATCCTCAATCTTCTGGAGAATGTGTCTCTTATTAAGGCCACCACTATACTTGCTACTTCTTGCTCATCAGTCCAAGTAACATGATGTCATCAACAAAAGTGGACTAATATGTTCTTTATAACATTTTGATGGCCCAGGTGTCTTTGGATTATGCTATGCCAGATGAGAGGAAAATTAACATAGGCCTGAAGCAAAACTACAAATATACACTATTGTCACTTCCACATGAATGTTTCTGATTTTCCTTTCTGAGAGCAATGAAAGGAACATATTCATGAAATTAATTTCTAAGTACTGTGTATCCAAGGGTGCATTGATCTGCTATAGGAGATTACATATCTGTCACAGAAGCTTCTATTTGCACTACAAATAGGCTGAGTTTGTGACAGGGTAGTGATATCCAGTGTGCATCTGGTTTCTTAAGGGGCTGATGGTGGTTCAAAGAGGTATGATATGGATGGCCACACTGAATTTTTTAGGTCACTAGGTATGGCACTAATCTTTTTCCCTGAAATGTGATAGTCTTCTTGATTTATAGTTTTGCCTAGGGGAAGGGAGTGAGCAGTAGTAAGTTTCAGAGGCTTCCACTTGGTATTTTTCATTATAGTAGTTTTTATCCTAACAGCCAAGGAACCAATATGGGGTTTTCAACAAATTATTAAGTATGTCCACTCCAATTATACTGTTTTGATCATTAAAATAACCACTGGGTATGTTTGTAAATACTGTGGACCCACAGGAAACTCACCTAGGGTCAATGATCTATTTGCTAAGTGGCCCTCATAAGTCCTACTATAACAATGTCTAAAAGAGTACGAGGCCGAGAGTTATTGCTCACAACAGTTTGTTGAATGAATGAATAACTTCCTTTTCTCTTCATATTTGCTTACTTGCTTTCATTATATATTTATCATTTTGCTTCTTTGCTTATCTGTCTCCCCTGTTTGAAGGTAAATTCCATGAGAATATGAAATTTATGTGGTCATCATTGCATTCTAGCTTTTAAGAAGTGTGCCAATCACATGTTGGACACTTAATATCTGATAAATGAATAAATAAGTTGAAGATATCAAATTTAGTTATATACATGGTGCTTAAATCCTGATTTTGATACTTTATTATAAACCATCACAGAATTTTAAAATAGCTTCATAATATTCACATGTATATATGTGGAATAATTAAGGAAGCTGTTTTCTTATTTCCATAGTTCTCTTTTATTAATGGAGAATCTACTGTACTGACAAATTAGCTGAGAATCTGCAAGTGCCAAAGGAATTAATGGCATTCAGAGAAAAAAAAATCACATTTTATTGAGACTAGTGAACCATGTACTCAGAATTATAGCTCAGAGAAAGGTAAAACTGGGGAGGAACACAGCAGTTAGCTGGTACTTTCTCCTCATTTTATACATGAGAACAATGAGCATACTTGACTTTATCAAGAAAGAATGAATGAAGACAGCCTGGTAAGCTATATCCATATTTCATAGACAAGCTCAGGACAATGCAACTTCAAAATCAGCTACAAATTTATCCAATGAAGAATAGTAGGATAAATTCTGAGATGGTAGGATAAATTATGATATATTTATTAGCCACATTTTATACAGCTCAAGCCATTTGATTCCCAGTAATACTTTCTTAATTAAAATCCTTTTGGTTGGAAAGCAACTGAAATTAATTTGACCTACCTTAAGCAAAAGCCAAACAAAAGAGTTTAAAAATGGAAGGAATCCAGGAGTATTGACTTGTAGCTATTGTTTCTGGATGCCCAGCAAGATTCCTTCCATTCTCTATTTTCAAGCCATAGGTTTGTCTCTCTCTCTCCTACTCAGAACTACAAGGGTGGATACAGAATTTAGTCTTGGCCAACCAGTGCCTATTCTCCTGAACACGGTGATTTGTTCAGTGGGTACCACATGATCTTGGCAGGCCAGTCAGAATCCTCATCTTGGACTGATAATCCAGATGTTATGAAAGAGGCCCATTTATTGCTAGGGTTGCTCAGCTAGAAGGGTGTGTATATCTGGTGCTCTCAACATCCATTTTCCCCACCACATAGAAGAAGCCAATTAGCAGAATAAAACAAGGCAGAGATGAAAGCAGAAACAGAGACTGCATCTTCACCGTATTTGGGTCCTGAATTCTAGTCCTCCAATGTCCTGGTTCCTATAATCCTTCCTTTAATCATCTGTGGTTTTCTCAAATATATGGGCTAATATTATTATTATTTTTTTGCTTAAACTAATTTTTGTTGTGTTTCAATCACTTGCAACCTAAAGAATTCTCAGTAATAGACTGAGGTAACTTACAGAACCCAAAGGTAGGTAGGTGTTTCAGTGATCTGAAAACAGTACATGGAAAGCATCAAGAAGCTAAATAGCAATTCTCTGTTTCTTTCTGTATCTCTTTCAAGGACTTGCTTCCGCCTTTGCATCTTTTCATTCCCCTTTCTCAATATATGGCTTACTTCCTTTACCATGCACATGGCAGGAGGAAGATGACTGGTCCACATCTCCTCAATTTATATTAATATCACTTCTGTACAAATTTTCTGGTCAAGAGAGAATTTGACTGGCCCAGCTAGAATCAGATGCTTATTTATTCCAATCATTTGTGGTCATGTTATAAACCTGGCTCCTGAAGTCCTTGCCTTGCAGATGGAACTGGTTCCCAGAAGAACGGATTTATCATAGGCTGATAGTTCCCAGATGCCTACTATACCTATTGCATTCAGATCTCCTTAGTCTCTGATTGTGGATCTTTTATCATTGTAGGAAATTATTGATTGACAGTTTTTTTAATATTTTTCAAGTCTACTAATATGGATACAGAAAGTTAGTTTATAAATGTGAATCTCATTTTATTTAAATAATATTCTAATCACTTTTTGTGTAACAATGTCACATGCCATTGTGGAAAATAAATTTGTTCATTTTTTAGTTCTTTTCATAAAGAGATATTCGAGGTGAATTCTCTTTTCTAAATGAAAGAAAAATACACTGAAGTTAATCTGTGTAGTGTTTCGGGCAGTATATTTAGCAGATATAAGGAAAAATACTCTTATTAATTCTTGACACTTAGTTGTTCATCCTGAAAACTAGACTCCTGTGAATAAACCAGAGCACACTTAGATAGTGTTTTCTTAACTAACAATCCGTTTTTTCTAAGATACTCCCATTCCCTGCTATCAGTAATGGGTTTAAATGAAAACAGGAAGAAACATGTAAGCTGGGCGAACAGATGTATGTCACTATCTTTTGTTTTTTGTTTTTCCTTTGGCATAACATTTACTCATACCTTATCTTAACTTCCAGTCCTTATCCCTATAGTAAAAGTAAGATACTAGACATGATTGTGGATAATTTCTTCCAAAAGACAGTAAAACATTGACTTTGCCAAACAAACAAAAGGCCTTAGTATTGAGCTGGCCAGTTGTCTGCTCAAATACTGAATCCTTATGTGTGAATAATATCAGTAAAGCTCCCTGTAAAGGGGTGTGAATGAGTCCCCAGGAGAGTACAGAAGATGACAACTTTCTGTGGTAATTGCCTTCTATTCGATTTCTACCTCATATCTTTTTAAAAGAAAATTTTGTCATGCTAACCCTGGGCTTAGAGCTGCAGCTGAAGCTTGACAAGAAGAGTGCTGTATTTTCTAACATGGATCAACATGGCTTGCAGAATGCAGAACATTTGTAAAACATGCTGGAGGGCATCGAGCACACCATCGCCTGGGTGGGTGGGAAGGAGGGAAGTTGAAAGCTGGGAATTTGGGTAAGTAAAATCATCTAGCTGCCTATGGTAAGGTCATAGATGACATTTCATGCACATAATTTATTTCTTATTAAAAGAGGCAGAGAACAAAATTGTAACAGGGAGAAGAGTATTGCTAGTAGGAATAGTCACACCAGGACTGCCTGTTCTATCCCAATTTGGGGCCAGCATAATGAATCCAATTGCAAGACTGAACAAGTGTTGATTGTTCTTGCTAGGAAAACAGTCTCCCATTTGTATGGTCATGATATATTACTGAATTTTTAAAGTGGAACTTTGATAGTTACAGAAAGAAGGAAGTAGGAAGAGCAATATTAGAAACCTTTGAGACTTTCCTTGTTCTGGTTGCATTCCATTTTATACATTTTATAGCACATTATTTTCTCTCAAGGCTTTCCTTTTGGTGCAAGATCACTTTCCTTTATCCGGGCGTTCTAAAATTCGGCTGAAGCTGAGCTTTTAATATACCAAATTATAGGCTTCTATTGTTTTCTCCATTTTTGTATTCAATTATTTTGTCAGTCATTTCTGTCATTTCTAACCATATTTCTTTTGTGTCTCATGAAATATTTTTCTACTTTCTTGGATGCAGAACACACTGTACGGGGGAAGGGCTCACTTGTAGCCCTGGCTTGGGCGAGGCAAAGACATTATATGTAACCAAAATGTTTGTACCCCCATAATATTCTGAAATAAAAAAAATACGGAAAGAAAAAGAAATTGCTAAATGAAAAGGGAAAAACTAAACCTAAAGCATTTCATTACAAGCCCAAAGAGAATTTGATTAAAACTCAAAAATACAAATAGAAAAAAAAAGAAATATTTTTTCTACTTTCTTGATGGATTTTATTTTTGTTGAAATATTTGAATGTGGGTTTTGTGAATTCCTGGTAACTTACAGGGCTTCATCTCCATAATATTTCATAAATCTCCCTTTTTAATCAATCTGTAAAATTGATTATTAAAATTATATTTTTAATGTTCTTTTTGACATAAACCAGTAACATTTCTTGGTATAATTTAAGCCTATATAATTACCATTAAATATGAATTCTGTGAATGTATTTCACTCTTACTTGGTTAAAAAAACTGTGCTCAGAGGACTTTATAGTTATTCCTTGATGATTTCACTTATGGATCATAGTTTAATTAATGATACTTCACTATTAGTATTTATTAACATTTCCCATTTTTTTCCTTATTGCTTTCAGGTTGATTCTGAGAATTGAGTTATATATTTCATGGTTAGAGAAACTGGGGCATATGCACAATTAGTGAGGATTCTGAATTTTCTCCTAAAACTGCCAGTACAATTACAAAGATAACATGGCTTTTCCAAGTCTATTCTGTTGTGACCAAATATTTCTACTCACTTCAAGAGCTCCTCATAAACAAGGTTGCCCTTATTTGCCATTTCTGTAGAATAACTAAAACAAACTACGCACGCGTATAATATCATTGTTATGTATTATGCACATATCTCATATATACTTTAATTCACTTTATTAAAACCAATTCAGAATTTAAGAAATGCTTTCAGTAATCTATTATTTTTAACTTACTGAGAATTTAAAATCTCACGCCTCTGCAACCTGTGTGTTTGTATGAAGACATCACCACACGCAAGGGCTTCTGCACTTGCCACCCACACCCCTCTGATCAGTCTCTACAGTACTGGTTATTGTTTTGTCAATTGGGATGTAGAGAGAAACACTGCACCTCTGACTCTTCTAGGCTTTTGGTTGACAGAAGCCATAGGAGCTTCTGGGCCGTTGGAAAGCAAGCAACTGCATCCGACTGCCTCAGGAGTGAATTCTGTTCCTTCTTCCTCATACTGACCTAAAATCAATGAGCTTGCTGCTAGGTCATTCTGGTGGTGCATACATTTCACGGTTGCTGTTTCCCACAATACAGAAACCTTATAAAGCTATCAAGACATTTCCTCCAGGGAGGCCTTAGAGAAGGAGGTCCAGACAGGGGGCCTAATATAAATAGCTGAACTTCTAAGTTTGTTGATTTCCCAGCTACCCTCTGAGAATTTCTCCTTTAAAATCCACTGGCTTCAATCGGAACTTACAAAATTGGAATTTTGATAAGATCTAATCACTTCAAATTCTGCTGTAGGGAAAAAGAGTCCAGAACAGTTATGCTGAGGCAGTTTGTGGTTGTAGATCACACCAGTCTTGTCAGTTGTATCATCACCATTATTCTGTTCTTACTTTTGCCAGAAAGCCTAGTTGTTTTCTAAGGGGCTTGCTTTATCACAAATATTCTGTTTTTATGTAGGATTTTTTGTTAGTGGCAATATTCTTTTTTGGTATAGAAAACAGAAACATGACAAAGAGAACACCGCATTCTGTGAGGAATATTTTGGAAAAGATAGCCTCTGTGTGTGTGCACACACGTGCATGTGATGTGTGTAGGTCCATTTTATTCCCTAGAGGAGCCATTCAAATGTTGGATTTTGAGTAGATTATTTTGTTGTTTCCATATCCTCTAGGATTATGTTAATTATATTTGAAGCTTCTTCATGTTTTATTTACTTCTTTTTTTTATTTCAAAATATTAAGAGGGTACAAATGTTTTTGTTACATGGATACCTTGTATAATGCTGAAGTCACAGCTTTTAGTGTCTCCGTCACCAGAATTGTGTTCATTGTACTCAACAGGTAGATTTTTATCCCTCACATACCTCCCACTCACCCCTTGGTTTCCAATGTCCTTTACATCTCTTTGTGCCCGTGTGTACCCATTGTTTAGCTCCCACTTATTAGTGAGAACATATGATGTTTGTTTTTACATTCCTGAGATACTTCACTTAGGATAATGGTCTCCAGTTCTATCCAAGTTGCTGCAAAAGACATTACTTCATTCCTTTTTATGGCTGAGTAGTACTCCAAGATATATGTGTATATATTTGTGTGTACACACACACACACACACACACACACACACCTCACATTTTCTTTATTCACTCATGAATTGATGGGCACTTAGGTTGATTCCACATCTTTGCAATTGTGAACTGTGCTGTGATAAACATTTGTGTGCAGGTGACTTTTTGATAAAATGACATCTTTCCCTTTGGGTAGATACCCCATGATGAAATTGTAGGATTGAATGGTAAGACTACTTTTATTTCTTTGAGTAATCTCCATGCTGTTTTCCATAGAATTTGTACTAATTTGCAGTCCCAGTTTCTGGCCTTGAGGGGCATCGAATTGAATTATTAGTAGTTATTGAACAGTTCAGACAGCAAATGAAAATTTTTAAGTTTCTTTTTATGCTTAGAATATATTAATATTTTCCTTTAAGTATATGCAAGAGAGAATTTTCTCTATCTCTACTAAATCAAGCTTGTTTATTTTGTTAATTTAAAACTACATCTAATTTTTTTTTTATCTACATGATTTGTTGGTTTCTATAAAAAGTGTGGTAGTCTTTCTTCATCAAAGTTAACTTGTCAGTTTCTTACTATGTTCTGAAACCATAGGGTGATATTTTGGGGAGATGAGGAAGCTTGTCTAACACCCTGCTTGGTACTTGATGGGCCATTTTAAACTGTAGACTTATGTTTCTCCACAGCTTTAGGATATTTTAAAAAAATTTTTGATTATTTCCTGTATCTAGCCTCTCTGATCTCTTATTTCAACCTTCATATCTCTAACTTTTTTTATACTTTTTTTACCTTTAAGTCTGTGATGGTGTTCCGTTCTGCTATTTAGCTTATTTGCTAATTTGACTTTTGATATTCACATTTTAAAAAATTTAATATTTCCAGTTGTTCCCTTTTCTTGAATATACTATCTTCTCAACTCTCTCTGAAGATATTAATTGCCCTTGTTTCAAAGTTTCTTTTGTTTGTTGTTTCTTTGCTATTTTGCAGGGAGAAGGGTATGCTTGTTTTGTTTGTGCCTGGGATTTCATGATATTGTTTTTCCTGAACCACATGGTGATTTTTAATTACCTCTTCTTTTTGGGTCTGACAACCTCTATTTCCCCATTGTTGGAGGCTATTCTAATTACCAGTATGTGTGGTGAGGGTGAGGGCATGAGAGCCATGATGTATGTGTTTTACCCATAGTTTGCCTTCTGGTAGTTTTAAACTAGGTGGGACACTCCCACACTTCCTGCT
This sequence comes from Avahi laniger, assembly GCA_963575035.1. NCBI lineage: Eukaryota > Metazoa > Chordata > Mammalia > Primates > Indriidae > Avahi > Avahi laniger. The sequence continues at coordinate 13,395 of CAUYSK010065371.1, forward strand.
TTCTTTTATGGACAGTGCTTCCGCTATCAGTTGTTTAACACAAATGCGGAAGGAGAAAGATGCCAAGCAGCATATTTGCTTCTAACACAATTTCTCATTTCCAGTAGTTACTCTGGGACCCTCTCATGAATCCTTGCAAACAGTACTCACCTCTGCAGCAGTCCCTGCCCGCATGTGGTTTGAACTGTGGTTTCCTTCACCAACCTTGTTTTCTATTTTTCACAGATTGGTTCAAATTTTTGATTCATTATTGACAATATTTCTTGTTTGGTCATGCTGTTATAGATTTTTTTCAATATGGATTATTTAAATATCTAGTTAACTATATAATCTGAGGAATTTGAATGGGCCTGGTCAGCCATCTCGACCCTAATTTTCTTCTCTTCTATAGCTTTCAGAAACACAGAAGATTGTGGTTGTAAATAGCATTCTTGTCTGAGTATATTTCTTATTTTAAGGATTCAGGTTTATTTTGGCTAATCTTCATATTTAGGTTTCTATTATGACACTAATGGAAATATATTTTAACTTAAAAAAATTACCATTGAACTAAACAGAGTTGTTCTTTCGAATCAGAGTAATTTCTAATTTTAGAATTTAAGAAACAGGCCGGACGCGGTGGCTCACGCCTGTAATCCTAGCACTCTGGGAGGCCGAAGTGGGCGGATTGTTCTGAGCTCAGGAGTTCGAGACCAGCCTGAGCAAGAGCGAGACCCCATCTCTACCAAAAATAGAAAGAAATTAATTGGACAGCTAAAAATATATATAGAAAAAATTAGCTGGGAATGGTGGCACATGCCTGTAGTCCCAGCTACTTGGGAGGCTGAGACAGTAGGATTGCTTGAGTCCAGGAGTTTGAGGTTGCTGTGAGCTAGGCTGATGCCAGGGCACTCGCTCCAGGCAAGAGAGTGAGACTCTGTCTCAAAAAAAAAAAAAAAAAAAAAAAGATTCTAACACAGATGTAACAATGAAAATTCCACTGTCAAAAAACAAATTCAGACTCAGGTTAGGAGAGATTTTATTCAAAAGGAAGAATGTTCCAATAAGATGTGCAAATGTCCGAGAGTGACAGAGAAAAGAGCTTTTCTTTTACATGGAGGAGGAAACAAGTCTAGATAACACCAGGTGTGGGGCAGTGGATGAGCCCCTGCCATGACTCAGCGAATATTTTATCCTAAAATCAGCCTACTCTTGGGGAAACTGTTAAGGAGGAGAGGTTGTTCTGAATCACAGTGCCCAAGGGTGGTCCAAAGTGCAGCGATCTGGGAGAAGTGAAGCCTAAAGTTTGATTAAGTCAAGTTAACCAGCATTGTTCCCACACAACAATGATGCAGGCTTCAGGGTGTCAGCGTATGAACCTACACTGCTATAGGATATTCATTATGCCCACACTAAGTATCCTAGGGCAGACTGCAGAGAGAATAACTGAAGTGCAAAGCATGATTATATGTTCTGAAAATTATATGTTGTTTGATTCCACCATGAAAATAATTGTTATAGAGGCTTTAGGCTTAGGAACCTAATGATGCATTGGTAGCATCTGTTACGACATATGAAAAACAGATTACATTTTATTAGCTAACACATGAGATCTACAGTACATTCTGAATTAAAAAGTAGCAAATGTAATGCCAGCAGTAAAACATGATTCCTGATTCAGAATATGCTATTGTGGTCCTTTCAATTAAGCCTCCTCTCTGATAACTTCTTGTTTATTGATTGATTGGTTTATTGATTGAGACAGTCTCACTCTCTCCCCTAAGCTAGAGTGCCCTGGCATCAGCCTAGCTCACAGCAACCTCAAACTCCTGGGCTCAAGTGATCCTCCGGCCTCAGCCTCCCAAGTAGCTGGACTACAGGCACATGCCACCACGCCTGGCTAATTTTTCTATTTTTAGTAGAGATGGGGTCTCGCTCTTGCTCAGGCTGGTCTGGAAGTAAAAAGATGCACTTCGATGGTCCCTGAGGCATCTGAGAGGAAACCGACATGATGACAGGCCTCCACAGAGAGGGAGACTTATGATCTAGAGGAAAGATATGAAGAAAGGCCAGGGAGGTCTTATGCTACCTGGTTACTGCGTTTGTTCAAGAAACAGACGTTGGAGACCCAAAGTCTCATACTGAGTGAGGCAGTTGGGAATGGGTCAAAGGTCTTCATGTTCCACCAGAGGCCAGTGGCCCTACACCCCTCTCCAGATAAAAGAGGAAAAGAAGGAAAAAAAATTAACTGAAGACATTAGGTGGATTGGGCATGAACGTGGTACCCCATGGTGCCTACCTCTTCATGGTGTTTACCTGATTGCGGGTGGAGCCCTTTGGGCCACTTTGACTGCCAGTAACCATGGTTCCCATCACTGAGTGCTTTATAGACGCTGGTATTTTATAGGTGGCTTGTGGCACAGAGCATCCCTGCAACCTGAGGGGATATGGTCGTTCACAGCTAATGATTTGCGCCGTAACAGTGAGGCTTATCTACTTCAGCCTGCCACCTGAGCTATGAAGCCTCAATGGGTTGTTTAACAAAGAAATACTGCATACTAGGTCGAAAAAATGACAACTTTTTTTTTTTTTTGTATTAAAGAAGAGATAGGGTCTCGCTCTTGCTCAGGTTGGTCTCCTACTCCTGAGCTCAAGCAATCCTCCCACCTCGGCCTCCCAGAGTGCTAGGATTACAGGCGTGAGCCACCGCGCCCGGCCCCACAGTTTTCTGAATTCAGGATCTGCTACAGATAAAAATGTCCCAACCCACCCTGTCACAATGTAATAGCCAAGACGGCCTGCTGATGCAGGTATTCAGGGCATGGGGAATAACAACAGGTGGTCCCAGGCTGAATGCCAAGACCACCTGGGCAGGAAGCCAAAGAAACGTGCCAGATACAGTTAGGCAAAAATAGTTGGCCCTAATGACACTCATCAATAAAAAAGGAGGCTCAACATCTAGTAGGCCTCTTTGAGCACAGAAGACAGCATGCACCCTGCCTGTGCATTCTTTTAACTCTTGATCGAGGTGACCAGCAAAGCTTCCAACTTTGAAAGGGGTCCTATGCAGCAGTGGGAGCTGAAAACTGTTCCACAAGCTGTGGGCCAGACACTGTCCCAAAAATCATTAGACCTTTCTAGCCTGATGAATTACAGGTGTCGGTAACCTCAACGCATACTGATTAGGGGCTGTGACAACAGAAAAATGCCACAGGGTTGCACCAACCTCTCAGATCTTTGCCATGTAAGTCACCCGAGACAGCTCCACATATATACCTTTTGAATGGCAACTCCTTGCTTACTCCTGAGCACGGGCGGGGACTGTGCATCTTATGGTTGGAGCCCCATGTGATGCTGTTACATGAAGTGCCTATTCTCACTTGGACACTCACAAACCCCACCAGTAAAAATGAACGGGCTCTGGCCAGGCATCATGGCTCATGCTTGTAATCCCAGCACTTTGGGAGGCCAAGGTGGGAGGACTGCTTGAGGCCAAGAATTCAAGACCAGCCTGGGCAACATAGCAAGACCCCATTTCTATAAAAAAGAAAAATACAAAAAATTACCTAAGTGTGGTCCCACATATCTGCAGCCCTAAGATACTCAGCAGGCTGAGGCAGGAGGATGGGTTGAGCCCAGGTGTTGAAATGGCAGTAAGATATGATCATGCGACTGCACTCCAGCCTGAGAGACAGAGAGAGACCCTGTCCCTTAAAAAAAAAACCACAACTGAACAGGCTCAAAAGAGCTCAATTATAAAATTGTACTGGCACATTCAAAATCGGGCCCAGCTTAGATGCCAAGGGACTGTACACTCTCTGAACAAATGGCTAGCAAACCCTTAAGGGATTCTATGGCTCCTCCTGTGGCTCTCTGGGGACCAAGATTCAGAGACACGCCTACGAACTGTATGGCACAGTTTAATGATGGCTCCACTGAACTGTGCCTTCCTTCCGTCCAGTGGATGGCCATCCTTTGACTAAGACTGGACACCGATATCACACTCAAATGACTGAACTACACGCAACAGGGATGGCCATGCAGGCCACCCCTAGCATCATATCTTGCTACCTTTTTAACAACTTGTGGGTCAATGACAATAGCCATGCCATGTGATCAGAATGGCAAATGAGTTACTAGAGAGGATTCCATACGGGGACAAGGAACATTGCAACAGCTTGCTGCCTGGACATGACAAATATATGTCATTCATATGGATGCTGGGACAGTAAAGGTCACCTTTGAGAGGAACTTAATGTTTCTTGATGCACGAGACTTCACTGTGACTGTGGAATACGATTCCCTGTCGAAGCAATGCTACGATGGGCACACTCTAATAGGACACAACAGACTTTCCTTTCACCTTGCAATCTGAGAGCCAATGGAGTGACTGAATGATGGAACAGCCAACCAACAAAGCAACTGAAAAGAGAACATTCAGATGGCCTGCTAGTTGGGGAGCACCCTGGTCTTGCTAGGGCGGTATGGACAGTAAACTCTGCACCCCAGGGCAAGGGCAACACAGGACTGCAGCGCATGCGGAGACACGATGACTGGAGTGTGGATGGAGTTGGACCAGGCAGCCACCTGATTAGGCTGTGCCTGTGAAATCTCAATCTCAATGTTCCTCACCATTCTTCTTCCATTTTTTCCCCTTTAGAATGCTAGGCATGGTTTGAGGTTCAGGCCACTACAGTGCCACGTGCTACTGTTTTAATATAGCGACCCTCTTTTCTGCCAGTGTAAACTACACCAGCATTCCTAACGTTCGAGTGTACAACAGAACCCAAGATCTGGCTTACAGAGTGAACACCTGGTGCCCAGCACATGGAGGGAGCTGGAAGTACCTGTTTTAGCTCCGTTTACTCTGTGGCAAAATGTCACAACCACAACTAACAAAACCTTAGTGGGCTGCTTCTTTTAAACAACACATTCCTTTAATTACATGGCTGACCCATCGTGATGACAAAAACAAGGACTGAACTAGTTCTAGCCTGAAGTGCAGGGACTTCATGAGCAATGCTATATGGGAAACATGAGCTCTTGCAACTGTGCCTTCAATAAGACTCGGATGGTGAGTGCCAATGCTTTTGTTGAGAAGCAATGTATACAGAAAAGACAGGTATTAGATAAATAAGCTGGATTAGAATACATGGAAGGAAAAGCATTATAAGTAAAAAAATCACATACAAAAACAAAGTCATTTCAATATAGTTGAACATGAACCATAGTACGTATTTTTCAATAAACTGAAAATGACATTTCTATTGTCTTTGAGAAAATACCCTTCTAGAAAAGTTGCTTAATCATACTTATACCTTTCCACACAGTAATTTTCATTGAAGTAGCATAAAAATGTCTTAGGCAACTAAGACAACTGTGAAATATTATTTCACAGACATTTGTAACAATCATATGGTCCAATGGGACCTATGTGTGCAGCAGGAAAATGAATGCAGTTAATCCCATAAAGAAAAGTGGGGACCTTTGAAACCAAAAAGGCGGGAGTTTCCAAGAATGAACATTCCATGTTTCAGGGAAGAATCAGTGTACATGTCTCATGTTTGACTACTAATGCCCTTTACACTTCTATGCACCCTCTTCCTGTTACGTCCATCTGGACAAGGTGACAATAACGGCTCAGTGCTCCCTCCTATGGCACCAGCTACAAGTTCGAAGCACATGTGGGTACCACCACCTCAACCGCATCCTGTAACAACCATAACAACTTGAGCCAGTCACCTATTGCTGTTCTCTCAAGCCATTGTTGGGCTAGCCTGGGAAGCCTACTATGGTTTCCCCAGAAAGCCACATTATGTAAAACATTCTCATAACACTTCTACGTACTCCATCATCATTCTCAATATTCAAACCAAACTTTTAGGCAGACTTCAATCAAGTTCTAGTGGACTAGTCACAAGTTTGACTTACCAAAAATGTTATGAGAGTGAATACATGAGCTTTCTAGTTTACCCACCCAATGAAACAATATTCCCACTGAATATGTTCATTTTTTAAGAGAAAACTCATGAACGTTAATCTTTTCAAATTATAGCCATGAGCACCCTAAGGACAAAAAGAAGGATGGTGTTATTTTCATTTTTATTCTCTACAATTTACTTCATTTATTTTTACTTAAATACCTATTTTTTACTTCATGTAAAAAATGATATATGCCACGGGTCTTATTTGCTACACAAGAAAGAGGCATGTAGAATTACAATACAGTGCATATTCACCAACAGCAATGCAGGTTTTAGAGTGTAGCATTCTCAAGTTGCAGGGAGGGCTAGGTTTTCATTATATGTAAGTAATCTAGGGCAGAGTGCAGAGAGAACTCAAAGTATAATTATGTTTCCAAAATTGTGTATTGTTTGAGAATACCAAGAAAAAAATTGTTCTAGATCCTTCAGTCTCAAGAGCCTAATGATGCATTATTATTGCTTGTTATGAAGTATGCTAAGGCGAGATAAAATTATGTTCGTAAAAACAATGTGACTCACAATTATATAAAAAAGATTAAATTCCATTAGTTAAAATGAGACCTATAGCATACTCTGAATCGACCAATGGCAAAATATAATGTCAGGAGAAAAATGCGAATCTACTCAAGAGGTGTACTATACTGGTACTTTTGATTAAACTCTCCGCTCTGACAAGTGTTCTTTTCAATTTTAAAAATAAAACTAATACTTCCTCAGGTGGCCATCATTTCCCCTGCATTATTTGTAGCAAATAATCAGTCCCTAATAACCTATTAACCTCCTCCCACAGAGTCTTCATGTCCTAAGGTCTTGCCCTGCTCTATTTATGGGTCAGTTGGTATTTTTTTCCTTTTATCCCACGGTGCCCTCCAGTCAGGAGAAAGGCACCCTGAAAACAATGAGCATGATGAATGACATCATAGTTTTACATTATTTTCAGCCTCTCCCAAATGCTATTTCATACATTTAATTACAAAGGGCAGAGTCTTTCTTCAAGAAACTTAGATAAAAATGATCCTCAATTTCATGAACTAAGTCCATTCATCTTATTAATTTCTTGTCCAGAGACCATCAAAGGCATGTAAGAATGTACAACATAAACACATTTCAATTCAGGATGAAAGTGATAAACAGTAATGTACCCTTTTCAATAAACCTCAGATAAGTGAATATAACCCAAAGAAAACTGGCCATTTCCAAAATTCCTGGTACCTTTGATATATATATATATCTCAGATTGTAACATATTTTGACTTATAACTGTTCTGCAGTATATAATCTGAAAGATTAATGATGACACTGAATTACTCCTCACATAAATCCAGTGATGGTCTACAGTTTTCACATGTGGGTAATAACCTCAGAATGCATGTTACAATTGTATGGTTTCATCAAAGATGTATACTTTGCTGTCTACTGAATTGTGAAACCAGTATAAATGGTTCGCAACATACATTAGTTATACAATACATCCTTAATATGGATGCTGTAATGTCAATTAATGCTTGACCTCATGTTGAAGAGTTTGCTATACTCATTGCATTTGTAAAGAGTATCTTAAAAATGAATTCTCTGATGTTGTGCAAGGAATGAATTGTGACTAAAAAATTTACCACACTCATTACAAAGGTGTCTCTCCAACATGGATTATCTGATGTCTTGTGAGGTTTGAATGCACACTAAAGGCTTTGCCACACTCGTTACATTTGTAAGGTTTCTCTCCAGTATGAATTCTGCGATGTAACGTGAGGTGTGAAGTTTGAGTAAAGCCCTTGCCACATTTATTACATTTGTAAGGTTTCTCTCCAGTATGAATTCTCCAATGTTTTCCAAGGTGTGAAGCTTGACTGAAGACCTTGCCACATATCTTACATTTGTAAGGTTTCTCTCCAGTATGAATTCTCCGATGATTTGCAAGGGTGGCAGTTCTACTGAATACTTTGCCACATTCGTTACACTTATATGGTTTCTCTCCGGTATGAATTCTCCAATGATTTGCAAGGGTTGTGGGATGACTGAACACTTTGCCACATTCACTACACTTGTACGGTTTCTCTCCAGTATGAATTCTCTGATGACTTGCAAGATTTGCAGGCTGACTAAAGACCTTGCCACATTCATTACACTTGTAAGGATTCTCTGCATTATGAATTCTCCGATGACTGACAAGATTTGCTGCTTGACTGAAGACTTTGCCACATTCATTACATTTGTAAGGTTTCTCTCCAGTATGGAGTAGCTGATGGTTAGTAAGTGTGGACCGTGTACTAAAGCCTTTTCCACACTCGTTACATTTGTAAGGTTTCTCTCCAGTATGAGTTCTCCAATGTTGTGAAAGGTGTGAATCACGACTGAAAACTTTGTCACATTGCTTACATTTGTAAGGTTTCTCTCCAGTGTGAATTCTCCAATGACTTTTAAGGTGTGAATAACGACTGAAAACTTTGTCACATTCCTTACATTTATAAGGTTTTTCTCCAGTATGAACTCTATGATGACGTGCAAAATTTGATTTATGATTAAAGACCTTACCACATACATCACATTTATATTGTTCCTCTCCAGAATAAATGGTCTGATGTATACTGAAGTGTGAGCCATAACTGAAGGATCTGCCACATTCGTTGTATTTGTAAGGCTTTTCTCTATGGTGTGCTTTCTGGTTTTGTGTGAATAATGAAGAACAGAAGAAATCATTCCCATATTGATTAAAAATATGGGTTTTTAGACTACAAGAAATCCTTTGTGATGTTGAACCTGAGGAACCACTGTTGACAGACATCTCATTTTGATTACAAATTTTTTCTTCGGCTTGAAATACATGTAGTTCAGGTGTATGTGACTGAAAGCTTGATCCAAGCTGATTTTTAATAACCTTGTTTCCAGTATCCCTTCTATCATGTTGTTTTCTATTACCAGTAAAATTTTCTTTCTTTGTCAAAGGCACAGCATTGCAATTTTTTTCATCATCTCTCCACTGAAATTCAAAGTCATGGATATTTTTCTGAATTTCTCTGAAGCAAAAATCTCCAATGGGATGGCTTTCATGTCTTTCCAACATCACTGTGTGGAATACTTCTCTACTACTTTTCCCTGTTGGAGGTAATTCCTTGACCACACATTTAGGAGGAATATCTACAAGATATAAAGATCCATAGGTTTCCTATTAACTAGGGATGGTAACTAAATATTTAATATTGAAATGTATAATATTACACAAAAGGCAGTACTAATATTAAACCTCCTAACCATGATCTTACCATTCAGGAACACAAATGGAATAGAATTATTTAATAAAGAAAGTGTCATTACATGTAATTCAAATTAATTCTAGGGAAACCTAGTTTCCAACATAAAGACCAAACATTCATATTGCACAAACATATGCAAGCCTGAAATAAATAGTATTTTTCTACCACAACCATAAAATACAAAAAAAAATTGCAGAAAACACATCACTTACTCATACATGAAGAGAAAAAAATACATTATACATAGTTACAGTATATTTACTGTGCATGAATAAATGTTAAAGGACTATACATTATACTGTATTGGTAAAATATCCACAACAAACTTATGTAAGGATAACTTAATGGTAATTCTGAATTATAAAACCTAATAGCACTGAGAAAATAAAAAAAGATAAATAAAACAATGTTATCAATACAATATTTTTCTAAATACCTACCACAGAATTAACTATACCGACACAAAACATGCATTTTGTGACAGTAACAAGTGGTGCATTTCAGTTATACTTCATAACACATACTGAATAAATCATCATGTGCAAATCAGAATAAAAACAGAGGGACCCAATGACTCATGCCTGTAATCTCAAGTACTTGGGGACCCGACACAGAAGACCACTTGAGGCAAGGAGCTCAAGGCTGCAGTGAGCTATTATTGCATCACTGCACTCTAGCCTGCATGTCAGAGTGAGACCCAGTCTCTTAAACAAACAAAAAAGTAATTAAACATTGCAGTAATTTATTATAAAACAAGAAATAATTAAGCTCATTAATACAGTTATTGTCTGCAGAATGCTAAAGAATTCTCTCTTAAGAAGAACGTGAGCTCTTCTATTTCAGAACCAACACACAATATAAAAAGTGGAATACATGTTAAATCCCTGACTTTTGATGTATGAGGTAAGGAAACTACATAGCATTATAAAGAATAGAATTGAGTCACAAAGTGAGAAATCACAACTGTGATTGCACACTTGCAGTTAAGTAACAGTTAATAGGGCAATTCCCTATACATGTAGTGTCCTGTAATTATCTAGGTCATTAGCCATAAAATATATGTAATAACATTTGTACTTGTTAAATTCATTAACTGACATTTGTTTTGTGGAACAAAATGAAAAACTAAAAAAAAAAAAAAAAAAAAGTGCAGGCTCTATGGCCTAAATGCTCGTATCAGCCAAACTTCATGTGCAGAGGTGGTACTGTCCAATGGAACATTACTGGATGTGGGGCCTTGGAGAGGTAATTAGGTTGTTAGAGTAGACTACTCAGGAATGGAATTAGTGCTCTTACAAAAAGAGACATGAGAGAGCTTGTTTCCTCCCGGTCTTTCTACCATGTCAGGACACAACAAGGAGACGGGTGGGCTAAACCAGGAACCAAGTCAGCTGGCACCTTGATTTTGGACTTGACAGCTTCCAGATCTGAGAAAAATGAAATTTCCGTGTTTTAAGCTTCTCAGTCTATGGTATTTCTGATGGGACAAGCTGACTAAGACAGGAAAAAGACCATCTCACCATACATATCACCAAAGGTTGATAAATCTTAATAAACGAAAGAAGTTTAGAATCTTTACTATTAATATAAAACTTGTTACATTTTAAGCCATCCAAAAGCACTTATCTATTTTAAAAACGTTTGCTGTTTTTCAATAGTCTCAAAGAAAAACAAATAAATAAAATTAAATCCTTGAGGTAAATTAACATTACTTCTAAAATAAGGACACCAGGCCAATAGTGTTCATATGTTTAACCCCAATTTTGCACATAAAGTAAATAAAAGAAACGAGATTTAATCCTGGCTCTGCAGAATCAGATAACATGCTCTTAAGCACAACTGTCCATCCAGGCAGTACAAAAAACAACCAGTCTCAGTAAATATAAGCAGTATAGAAAGAAATACTTCAAGGGGGACAATAAAAACTAAGCTGTGTCATTAATAGTGCTACTAAGCCATATTCATGGAAAATGTTCTGAGTCATCACCCCTTGCGCTGGATTCAGGCAGCGTTCCTGAACAATTGTCCAGCGGATGAGTAGTCTTGCCTTATTCAGCGAGAGTAGCGTGTGAAGCGAGGGGTCATTTGGAAACTGGGGGTTCAGAAGTATAAAATCAACATGCTAGGAAGTTAACAGTGTATGCCATCTACATCAAGGTACCACGTGAGGAATGACCAGGACAGAGGAAGGGCAGAGTGGAGGGCAGGGTGTTATGGCCATGTAGGAGTAAACTTTGTGCATGCAAATCTGTGGGAATGTAACTGTGCTGGAATAGTTCAAATTCCAACCTTGGCAGGAAAGAGAAACTAATTTAGCAAGCAATATATTATAATATTGACCCATGGTTAAATTTGGGAAATACACCACGGATGTGGGACAAGAATGGAAGAGATCCATAAAGGAGATAGCCTGGTGACATGGGAGGAAAGCAAGTGTGACAACTCTTAAATTAAATGTCCTGTGAATTTTATCTCCAAGCATATATTCAACAAAAAGGATTTTTTTGTATAGTCGAGAATTATGTACACATTAAGAGTACAGCAATGTAGGAGACCACTGGGGCAGGAGGATGATACCCTGGCTAAGTAGGCAGAGACATGTTTGGAGAAACCAAGCTACATGAAGGCTTTCGGCAAGGTCTGTGCTTGGTCACATTAGTGAAGAAAGACAACAGCCCACTAGCACTCCGGGAGGCTGAGAAGCAAGGACTGTTTGGGCTCAGGAGTTCGAGACCAGCCTGAGCAAGAATGAGGACTGTCTCTACTAAAAACAGAAAAATTAGCCAGGCATGGTGGTGCACCTCTATAGTCCCAGCTACTCAGGAGGCTGAGGCAGGAGAATCGCTTGAGCCCAGGAGCTTGAGGTTGCAGTGACTTATGATGACACCACTGCACTCTAGCCCAGGTGACAGAGTGACAATGTCTTAAAACAAACAAACAATATTCATATAAATCAATGGCCATTCCTTGAATCAACAGTCCTCACACTGCAAGTATAAAAGAATACTAAAACTATCATTAAAAACATGAAACTGATGATTAAATAAAAAACAAGTCCATTTATGATACATGGAAATGCACAAGATAAAAGCCACTCTGGCTCAAACAAATAACAGCAGAATTAAAATATGGGGACATAATTCAACTTCACAAGCTCCCTCAATAAAATGCATCAAAACTTTTATCTGTTATAGTTTTGAAACTACAACAAATTGAACAAAGGTTTTGTTGTTGAAAATGAATAATGATACACACACGGGATGAAAAATGTGGCATGAGCAACAGTTTAGTGAAGAGCCTCAGACACAGGCTGTGGGCGTGAACAATGAATGTTCTCCTCAGGAGGAACTTCTACACCATTGATTGCTGGCTCAGAGGAGAGGATCATTAATTAGTACTGTGATCAACACTGTCAAAGTGCCCTTCAAAAACCAGAATGATAACTGGAAAACACTTATCAGTCAGGCCCTCCTGACACTTCGCATCTCAGTATCCTGGGACATGCTGACAATTCTGCTCAGGGTTTCAAGGTGCATCTCTGTATTTAACAGGATCATATTCAAACATATTACTCAAAGGTGTTCTCCTTCATCAATTTTCTGTTTTCACATAAACCCATCCCATGGAAGAGTCCACTAGAATGAAACTTATAGTTAGGTTTATCACATTGGAAAAAAAAAAGATAGCATATCCTAGGAAAGTGTATTATCAAAAGCAATTATCAGAAGCTAAATCACAAAAACTTCAGAGAATACAAAATCAGGAAGAGTCAAGGTTTTTCTGTATCAATACAGAAAGAGCAGTGGAAGAGAGAAAAATATATAATATATGGGGTCAGATGTTAAGGGATCATAAGAGGGGGCTCTGTGCTGCCCACAGATCCTAAGCTAAGAGCCTGAAAGAATGAGATATGCTCCCCCAGTAGGACTAGAGATCAAAGAGGATATCTGTCAACTGTTTCACAGTTCTGCTGAATAACAATCTCAGAAGATCCAACTCCTGTGTTCCACACACCCATGAACTATGGCAAAAACAGAAGAAAGAAATAGCTGATGAACTCAACAAGCAGAGAGGGCTTGAGACAGCTCCACACAGTTTCTGGAGCCCTATATGCAAAAGAAGAGCAGCCAATGTGTCCCATCTCCTGACCTGGAAGGTCTCCAAGACCTTCCAAGCATGTGAAACGGGATGGAAAATGGACAGCTCCAGGTGTCAAACTATGGAGGCCTCTGCTCTGATCTACATGGAAAGTGAACTGAGCATCGGATGAAATCAAGTACAGAAATCAAGTGTCAAACTATGGAGGCCTCTGCTCTGATCTACATGGAAAGTGAATTGAGCATCAGATGAAACCAAGTACAGAAGAGACCCAAGGGAGGAGCCCTTTGTGAAACAGCCCCCGTCCCCAGACCTCTCAGAGTAAAGGAACCAGAGAGTTCGTAGAAGCCACATGACAAGAGTGTTGTCCATAAGAAGGAATTTCTATTTGTCTCTGAGCTGCAGCATCACTGGAGGGTGAATGGTTAAATTTTTGGGTGTTTGAAGAATAGAGTAAGTGCAAAATGTTTAAAATCTCCTTTTAAGAGTTCGCAGGACATACACTTTTCTGACGTTATTCCTCCCACTTGGTGAGAGATTCCAAAACACTATTTAACGGTGAGGCTTCCACTATGTCCCTCAGAGCGCTTACCTGTGATCACACCTTTGACACGTTCCCACTGCTTTGGTTTCCTTGCTATTTTCACTTCGTTCTCCACAGCCCAGAGCTTTTCCCCTGTTGCCAACATGGAGATAAGATTCAGGCCAGGAAAAGAATATCCTGCTCATAAAACGAAAGGAACATGATATACTCTGGTTTTTCCAGAATCCCAACCCTACATTTATGTGAAAATAGAAGACATTATAAAGAAATCTAGGAAAATATTTTACAATTCATCCACTACTTGCCTCCTCCTGAAAGCTAAGGGAACACTGTAAAATGCGGATACCTTATTCTGTTCCAAGAACTACTGAATCAAAAACACAGGAGTAGAAAATATGGAATTGGGTGTGTTAAAAGATTGCTCTAAGTTTTATGCATATTTCAGCTCTGGAATCACCTCACCATTGCTGTATCATGAATGGAGCAGAACATCTGAAGAAGGGGGATGCTTAAAGTCCAGATGCTGCATTACGGAGCTTTCCATTCCTGAGTGAACAAGGCTTCAGTGTCAGCCAAGCAATGCAGGCACTTCCAAGAGGCACACAAGATTAAATGCAAAGACACACAAGGGCAGATCCCGACTTCTGGAGGGAAGGCATCCTCACCCAGGGAGACCAGGTTCCTGTAGTTCTCCAACATCACGTCCCTGTACAAAGCCCTCTGAGCAGG
>CAUYSK010065372.1:0-34778 GCA_963575035.1 Avahi laniger
TTGAGGTCAGGAGTTCGAGACCAGCCTGAGCAAGACCCCGCCTCTACAAAAAAAACAGGAAGATTAGCTGGGCATGGTAGTGCAGGCCTGTAGTCCCATCTAGTTAGGAGTCTGAGGTAGGAGGATCACTGGAGCCCAGGAGAGTTTAAGGTTGCAATGAATTATGATGACGTCATTACACTGTAGCCCTGGTGACAAGAGACCCTGTCTCAAAAAAAAAAAAAAATTGTCTATGTCCTCCTTCCTAAGACTATTCAGAAATCTTGCTTACACTATCCAGATTTTAAAGCAAGTGTTCTACCTGCCTACGCATCAACTCTACCCACCTGAAAAATAAATAATAAGAAAATCCTTCAGGAAAAATTACATTTGAATAAAAAACCCTGCATGTAAACAGCTCTGTACAAAAAGCATATTCCCCCTCATGGATTAATCCATTTTAACAGTTTTGTTGACAAAGCTATGACTATTTCTATGTAATGATACAAACTAGCAAATACTTATTTTAGCATGTATCATGTTCAAGGAGGCACAGTGGAGTCTGAAGTGACCTTATTAATAGTTTTTGCCCCCAACTAACTTACCACCAATGTAGAAAAACAGAACCAAGGCAACATAAAAATGTTAAGGAAGTGTACAGACAATAGGTAACAGAGGAAGTTAAAGGAAACAAACTAGTCTAGCTAAGCATGGTCAAGAAGCACACCTTCCTCTTTCCTCGGGAAGTATGAATTTTGAACTCTGCCCAGTAAAGTCTCTTTCATCCGTGTTTTTATACTCATTCTATCCAACAAAAGCACTGGGAACAGCTAGTGTGGAAGAAATAAAGAAATGAGCTGAAGCCAAGCAACTTACAGTTCCAACTTTGGCTGAATTTCTCTTCTTCTCCTCTCACTCTTCTCTATGCTATACATATCATTCATTTCCCCCAGGAAAAGGAATCAATTACTTAAAAATATCCAGAAGCTTGGAATACAAGAATTTAGATGACAAAGTTGTAACACTTCCTACTTCTCTCTACAGGTAAAGCTTTTCCCAAATTTTTCTGGTCTACAGCATAACAAGGCTGAGTTGAGACTGGAAAATGTACATTTGGGGCTGACCTAAGGATAAAAAAAAACTTCAGAGTTTAAACTTCAAAAGTTCATTTCATTACAACAATATAAATGTCCCAAAGATACCTGATACCCTAAGACTTTACCTTACTGCTATTCTCAGGACCCCATTACCTGGATAACCTACAAACACGAAGTTTAACAATGAGACACTAATAAGGTTTAACAATAAAGAAATGAAAAGCATTTTTCTTTTGCGTTCAGCTTTTTAAGATAGAGAAACTAAAATTAAGGATTTGAAGCAAAAGGCTTTATGTGGTTCTACATGATAATTAAATATGAAAAATTACACTTCATGCTGCAGAACACTACAAATTCTAACTACACCCATAAAACATTACAAGAGATCTTGGAAATCACCCATCCTAGGCTGGGCTATTTTACTCAATTTCCTCTTCTGTAAAATGAACTGGACTCAATTCTAAGGTGGCTTTAAACTCTAAAAAACTCTTAGATTCTATAACTGCAAAGTAATAAAATTAAGACCATGGCAAAGTTGCTTTAGTTTAACTTTTTGTAAGTATTTCTTTAGAAGATGAAATAGTATCAATCTTCACCTAGCCTTACATATTAACTGAGAAATTAATTACATAAAATTATGATAAATTGTATGCTTAATCTGTAAGTAACACAAAATGTATTCTCATTCAAGTATTTGCCACATAGGAAGTAGCCCAGAGTAAAATAATTTGGTCATGTTAAAACAATCTGTTCTCATTATAAAACTTAGCTTCTACTCTCACCTCAGAAAAAGGTACTCATATTATCACATTACGGAATTTACAGTTTTACCTTTTTAAATACTTCCCTGCGTTACACACAGGCACTCCTGGCAGGTAGGCAGAGAGAGACAAATTAAGCATTACAGCTTCTTTTCTGTGACAAGGTGAATGCAAAAAAAAGTTATTTTGTCCTCTGCATTGCAGAGGAATAGTTCTTGCAACCAGTGAAGAAGCTAACACATCAGAAATCTTAAATGTCAAGAAGAGCTTCAGGTATTAGCCTCAATAAAAGATTTTACGTGTAAAATAGTTTAGAATGTTTTTATTTCAAAACGTTTAACACAAATTCTGTACAAAAGCTGCACTGAAAATTCTAAGTAGAGGCACAGTGCAATGATCTAGAAAGGTTATCCTCACAATGATAGCAACCTTTTTTAGGAATAATATTAACCACAAAGATTTGAAGTACATAAAGTCTAGGAAGCAGTATAAAAAACAGTACACCTTTGGCTCTCAGTTTTGGTCACATACTGACACAAAGCTGTCAGGCTATTTTGCTTTTTAAGCAAGTTAACACTGGTTAATCTTTCACCTATCTAAGTCACTAGAGTCCATAAATCTATTATATTCACAAGAAGGATAACAATGTTAAATGTCATCTATTAAAACATCCTTTATGCCACATCAAAACCGGTTACATTTTATATCAAATGAGCTCTCTTCAGTTAAAATTAAGACTTGGTTTCAAAGTATCATCTTGCATAGCCCAGGGCCCAGTTCTGCACCAATGAACTGATGAAGAAAACTAGGCAATTACTTAATTCCATATTACTTGTACTTTAATCAGTTAAAATATTTGTAAATGGAGTTTTACACTTGGTTCTCTTTATCATAGCTGTATTTCTTTTCTTTGCTAAATATTCATGTAGTCTTTATAAGCCCAAATTTCAAAAACCACCAAGCCATTTAGTTGCATTACATAATAGGATCATATTTCATCAATGTTAAACAAGCATTCTCATTGAACAGATGCCTAGCTTTCCTCTAATGGTCAAATTATTAGAAAATAAACAGATACCTTTGTTTTTTAAAATGAAGTACAAAATAAAATTATTTCAACCCTCTGTCTTAATCTAAGTGATACTACATATCAGTAATTTTTGTCAAGAGCTTAATTTTGGAATCCATGTGAAAAAGCATTTTGGTCCAGAAGGCTCCAGTAAGAATAGATCAAGATTGAAATAAAATTCAAATATAAGTTGCTAAATGGACTGAAGTAAAAAGAAATCCAGTTGTAAATAGTATCTTACTTAACTCCATAAGGGTTTCTAAAAAGGAATTCAAAACTGATTTGAAAAGCAAATCCTATTTTAGGTACATTAGAAATGCTCACTCATATTGAAAAATGAATCACAGTTAAATCCTCTCATACAGTATATCACCTAGATATAGAAAGAATTTAAACTAAAAACCAGATGTGCTTAAATTAGGGAAAAATTCTAATGTCTTGGGTTGCTCAAAAAGTAAAATATATAATTTTACTAGCAATTAAGTCACATCAGTACTACCAACATAACTATTTAACAAGTAGGCAGCTTAGTCTGTGGCTTATCAAAAAGCCTCACTTAACTGTAACTTGACCTTTTCATTGCTAACTAGTAACGAAAACACAAAAAAAAAAATGATACGAAATACATGTGTTACTTTGTGCAGTCTGTTAAAATCTCCATCATTACAAGACTATCTTTCAGTGTTTACTGGCCCAGTCAATAATCTCTATAATAAAAATTACATTATTATTCTCCTGTATAATTTGGGATAGGGGATGCCACAGTAAAGTAACACATACCTATACATGTGAATGACCTGCCACAGTTCCAGACTTCATGGGGCTTATAAACTAGATTTCTACTTTTTTCAGATATACCTGAACACCAGAATCTTTCAACCATCTCACGACTAAGCTGGCTGCTAATCAGCACCTGACTTTACTTCTTTGAAGAATTTTCAGTCATTAACATAAATGTCTATAATTAAAATATTACATCATTAATATTTCTGTTTTGATCCCTGTCCTAGAAGAAAAGAGATTTCCTAGAAATTCTAAAAATCAAAGCATTCAAGCATAAACCAGATTGACAGAATGTTTACTGCATTAAGAGAATTTGAAAAGATACCTAAGTTAGTCTCAATTTGACATAGGGTAGTAAAAACTAAATCACATGGCAGACTCAGAAGATGCTGGCCTTGGGCATGCTTATTCTATTCCATATTTTAATGTAGCTACTTTATACTTAAAACATTTTTGCTACTTTATTAATATAAATAAATTATTCCAATTACATATTATAAAACACACTTGTTTATCAAAATAAAAGAGTATCAAAAAAGCTAATCTCAAAAGCTAATCTCAAAAACTTGAAATAAAGTCCATGAAATTTAAGGAAAATTCCCAACCTTCAATGCTGGAGACAGAGAAGTATCAAATCTAAATGTTTGTTTTAAAACTCCCCCAAAATGTAAAATAAATCAATAAATAAGAAATTAAAATAATTAAGACCTACACATGACCAGTTTTCTTCAACTTATTTTCCACAGCCCAAATTTTAGCCAAATAGTTACTATCTCATTACCCTAAGTAACTATTAGGTGGCTGGCTAAATAAACATCTTACAATGATTTTCTCAAAATTCAAGATGTTATAATAAATATGTTGTACTAGAAGCAGACAAGCAGAAGTTATCAAAGTTATGTTTTACTTCTAAGGTAAAAGGCAAGTTAGCATAAAAGTCACAGATGTAGTTACCCCATTTTTTGTACTACTAATTTGTTTCCTCCTTTCCATATCTAATCTTACTCGTTTTAATTATTCACTCTACATACACGCCCCTCTAAACAGAGTTGATACACTGTCCTACGCTGAAAGCACAAAACAAAAGGCTGACTTGAAGGTACACCTCACAGTGTGACCTAGAATGGCTAAATACTGAATCCAAAAAAATTGTGGGTGTGGCTCGATTTTTTTTTTTGGAGGGGGGCGATGGAGGCCAGTCGGGGCGGCTGCCTGGTCTCTGCCCTCCCCCTCTGCTTTCGCTTTGTGCTCACAATGCAGCTCCTGTACAGCGCTTCCCTCTCCCCGCAGCCGCCGCCATGTTAGACACTCTCTCCATGTGCCCAGAGACCCGGCTATCCCCAAGTCCAACCCAGACCCAGCCTCCAACGGATCTCAATCGCTGTAGTCCCCCTGCCCCTTTACAGTGCCCTAGGAACAAAAGTCGCTGCAGAAAATCCTCTCGCGATTGAGCTGAGCGTGAGGCTGGGGGCGGGGGACGCCTAGACAATTGAAACAAAGAGGGAAACGTAGGGGAGCCCATCGGCTGGGGGTTGGGGGGTTAGCAAATCCAAGACTCACTCCATATGGGCCTGAAGGAAAGGCAGCTCTCGTTTAAGATTCTAAATACACTTCTCTCCCAAGGAGGAAGAGAGGACACTCAACAGGCCTCGAGGACACAGTAACGGAGGGGACAAACCCCAAGGCTACAGGACACCGGCCGCCCCAACTCCACGCGGCAGTCAGTTGAGCCCTGAGCCCCCCCCCCGCCCCACAGGGAACTCTTCATTTCTTCTCCGCTGGCCCCCATCAAAGAAATCGGGCCTCGGTGACGGAGAGAAGGGCACCACACAGTTAAGTCCTGGCGATAGGCCCCCACCTTTACACATCCCATTCCCGAAGATGAAAAAGGCAGTCCCACAGCAGGGTGAGAGTAATAAAGAGGCTTGGGGGCAGCGCTGCGTCCGGGTCAGGTGACAAGCGCCTCCTCTAGGAGCCCGTTTTCTGGGCACGAAGCGCCCGTTTACCGTGGAGACGGGGCGTGGGGGCTCGGGGGTGGGTGGAGGGGAAGCAGGACCTACTAAAGCACCGGAGATGGAAAGAGGTGACGGCTACAGCGATGAGGGTCGGAGGGGGCGCTGAGACCGGCCGCAGGAAACCCTCCCTTCCCCGCCAACTCCTGGCACCTTTTTCTTCTCCAGGTTCCGAAGTTTCTTGTCGATCACCCCGAGAATCTGCTTCATGGCCTCGGTCTGGACGGCACCGGTGCCGGTTGCGGGGTGCTGAGAAGCCGGGGCAGCTGCCCCGGCCCCCGCCGCCGCCTCGCTCCCGGAGGAACCCGACGGCGGTGGCGGGCCGGACGACTTGCTGCCGCTTCCGCTGTGGCTGGTGGCCGAGGGCATCTTTAGACCGTAAGGGGAGAGAAGAAAAAGCGGGAGGAAGGACAAGAGCGGCGAGTCAGGAGACGGACGGGGCGAGACGCGGGACAAAACGCGTAGCGGGCGGGAGCCTGCGCGAGCGGGTGGGGGAGGAGGCCGGTGCGCGCCTCGGGGGCAGGAAGAGTGCGCGGGCGCGCGCGCGACCCGCCAGCTGGGCGCCCCGTCGGGCCCCGCGCCGCCCCCCGGCTCGCCCCTCCCCCGCGCGAGCCGCCGGCCCTGCCAGTCCGCCCGCCCCGGGCCACCGAGGCTCGCGCCGGGGGCGGGGCCTCGCAGTGCCAGCCGCCAACGGCAAGGCAACGGTCCCCACCGGGCAGGGCCTGGCCTCGCCGTCTTCTGAGGGAGGGGAGAGCGAGGTCGGGGCTTAGGGGTAGAGATGGGGTGGAGAAGGGCACTGGAATGACCGGGGCGGGGAGAAGGTGGGGAGACTTGTGGAGCGAGCCCCTCGCGAAGCTCCAGGCGATGCGGAGGTAAAGGACACTCGGGCGCAGCGGCCCTCTTCCCCTTCAGCGCCTCGGACCGGGGTGGCGCTCACCGTGCGCGCGCGGAGGCCGCTGGAGATCCCGAGGAGGCAGCTGAGGGACAAGGGTGGCGGTGCGTTCCGGGCAGTGTCGTGCGCTCTGTGGGCGCAGGCCGCTTCGCCCTGTCCCCGCTGCACCGAGAGCCGCTCCTAGTGAGGCGAGAGCCGGGAGCGGGAGGGACTTAGCCAGCCAGCCCTCTGGGGCGCGGGGGGGCGGGAGAAGTGGGGAGCGGGGGCCTTCGCGGCCGCTCGGGCTGCCCGACGCGAACGCCTGCCTGGAAGGGCCCGCCCGCTCGGCTACCCGCCCGGCCCAAGCCCCTGTGCTGGGGCGCGGCCGCTCGTCTCAGGTCAGGACGGCCCCGCGGTGGCCAAAGGAACGGTTCCTTGAGTTTCGAGCGAAATCGAAGTTAGGGTCCTTCCGGCGAAGTCGCTTGACGTCCAAACGGGGACAATAGGTGTCAAGCGGCTGGCTCCGGAGCTGGCGACTGCCCTATGAAGAGCCCTTATTTGGTGGGGGCGGGGGGTGGGGGCAAAGGTTTCTGCAACTAAGGGGTGCGTGGGGCGACTGGTGCAATCCCAGCTTCTAGAATTCCTTCTGTATGCAGTGAAAGCCAATTCCCACCCTCTAAAAGGTCTTTTGAAAAAAGACAACTCGCCGCTGCCCTGCAAAACAATCACCTAGTAACCTAGGAGTTCTCTGTAGAACGTGTCGGGAATGGGCATGGTCGGGTGGCTATTTAAGTCCTAAAACCCCGGTATCATGTTAAAAATTACCTTCACTTACTCTAAGATGTCACGTATCCAATAGGCCTGAGTATTAGAAATTATTAGACTTTTTTCCCTTTTGTTTTGGATTTATCTAAAACTTTAAAGAGAATGTTGAATGAAATACAAAGAAAAAAAATTTTTTTTCTCCAAGAGAATTATTCCAGCCTTGGGGTGGGGCGTGAATGCGGACAGTGAGCAGAAAAATGAGAAACCGAGTGCTGGAAGGAAATGCATTAAAAGGAATATAATCAGTGGAAAATTCAGTAACAATGTTGTATGACAACAGTAGATGACCAATTTATAATTGAAATTTTATGAAAAAGGTATTTGGAAGAGGATTCTACCCAACCCACTGTTCCCTGGCGAATAAAATGAGTAATACTGACTGGCAACAGTGCATCCTGAGGGAGCCTGGAGAATCAACAGCAGCCTCCAGCCTCAGGATATTCCAGTTAGCTGCAAAATGTGTTATATATTCATTCAAATATTTATTGAGCACTTACTGTGTGCTAGGAACTCTTCAGTGCTAGGGATTATGAACAAAACAAAAATCTCAGTCTGCATGGAGCTTACATTCTAGGTAGGGGGAAGACAAGTAAATACATGTCAAATAGTGAAGTGGTGGAGAAAAAAAACAAACAGGGTGGTCAACAAACGTTTTACTGAGTGAGACTTTTGAGCCAGTACTGAAGAAAGTGAGAAAGAAGGCCAAGCAGTTACCTTGGAGGAAGAATCTCTGGACAGAGAAAATACCAATCTGAGATGGAGTTTGGTGGGTTCAAGGAACAGCAAGGAGGCCACAATGGCTAGAGCGGAGAGTAAGTGTGAAATCAAAGACATAAATGGGGCTGGTCTTGCAGGGCCTGAGAGACAATGGTAAGGACTTTGGCTTTTGCTGAGTAAAACAGGAAATCAGTTTCAGGCTCAGAAGGGTGCCATGATCAACCTATGTTTTAAATCACTCTTGCTGCTGTATAAAGAATTTACAGTAAGTGTGCATTGGAGGTAGGAGGGTGGAGTGAGAGCAGAAGCTGGTAGATCAGTTAGGGTATTGAAATGATCCATCACAGACGTGGTGGTAGCCAGGGGCGGGGTGTAACTGTGCAGATGGTGACAAGTGGTTGGATTATTTATGTATTGTGATAGTGGAACCAATAGGATTTTCTAGTCAGTTATATGTCAGGGTAAGAGAAGTCAAAGTTGACCTAAGGTTATTCAAGGTTTAAGCACCTAAACTATGGTTAGCACTATACTAAACAATTATGCTAAGCCTAGAGGCTAGAAAGGAAGATTATAATCCTTCAGCTCCTTGCAACTCAAAGTACATCCGGCCCAACCACTATCACTACCATCTCAGACCCAAACCCAGACTGGCTAAATTAATGTGCATTTTAACAAGATCTTCAGGAGATTTGTATGTACATTAAAGTTTGAAAAAACCATGGCTTTCTACCTTAGAACCTGACCAATGTCTTTGAGGTCAGACATGAAATACTTTGATGGGCAAATTTTCCCCAGACCTGCAGAATCAGAAACTTCTGAGACAGCACCCAGCAATTTGTGCTTTAACAAGCCCTGTGGGTAATTCTGATGATGCTAAAATATGAGAACCAAAGACTTAGAGACGTGTAATGATTCAGGTTTAAGTTAAAGAAGGTTCATGATAAGGTGTGCCAAAGAAAGGCCCCTTCTTCCTTTCCTTACCATGCTACCGAGTACCAGTTACCCAACGTAAAGACTCATGGTCAGCTAAATTAGACTTTTTTCAAGGATAAAGGAAATCAGATTGTTGAGAACGAACAAGATAGATGACTCTAGGCAGATAAGAAAGATTCTCACTTGAGAGTCCATCTCACAGCCCAAAGTATATCAAGACAGTAGGGTATGCAAAACCTAAAATACTATCACCTCCTTTACAGAAAAAATTTGCCAATTCCTGGCTTAAAACAACAAATGGTACACATCCATCACAGTTCAGCAGAGGGCTCTGCTCATAGTGGTTACTCAGTAGACTCAGTCTGATGGAGAAGCCATATCTCAAGTGTTGCTGATCACTGTACCATAAGGAAAGAGAGCTCAGTAATATCTCGAGTAGTCAACTAAATGCTCCAGACAAACATGCATCATGTCTGCTTAAACTCATTGGCCAGAAAGAGTCAAATGACCCAACCCAACCATAAGGGTATCCAGAGATGATATCAGATTCCTGGTAGGAAACAGGCGAACCAGAAATATCTGGTGAACATATGTAGCTGGTCATGCTCTCACTTCCTATAGTACATCATCCCAACTCATTTCCTTAGTGGTCTGACATTCTTGCAATTGTCTGTTCAGGTTAGTAAGTCCAGGAAAACCAATAAATTTAAGGCAAAGCTGTATCTTAAGGCTGACTTCCTGCCCAGTCCAATGCCAAGGTCTCAGTAAACCAAATTTGTCAATTTGCTTCTTGGTAGAAAGAGGATTGAGGCTATGTTTATGTGAATTTTAAATACTTTGCTGTGGAGTTTTTTTTGTTTTTTTTGGGGTTTTTTTTGAGACAGAGTCTCACTGTGTTGCCCGGGCTAGAGTGCCATGGCGTCATCTTAGCTCACAGCAACCTCAAACTCCTGGACTCAAGTGATCCTCCTGCCTCAGCCTCCCAAGTAGCTGGGACTACAGGCATGCGCCACCATGCCCGGCTAGCTTTTTCTATATATTTTTAGTTGTCTAATTAATTTCTTTCTATTTTTAGTAGAGACGGGGTCTCGCTCTTGCTCAGGCTGGTTTCGAACTCCTGAGCTCAGACAATCCGCCCGTCTTGGCCTCCCAGAGAGCTAGGATTACAGGCGTGAGCCACCGGGCCTGGCCTGTGGTTTTTTTTTTTTAACCTTTTTTCTTAGTCCAGAGCCATGCAGTAGCTTCATTGTATCACCGAAAAAATAGAAAAGCTAAAGGATTTTCCCAGCAAACCAGTAGGAGGGTAGAATATGTCTATAAATAGTTTCTAAATACAAAAACTTTGGTATTGAAGTTATGCACAATATTAATATATGTTAATAACACAAATCTTTCAAGCTAACATTCACTTCTTTAATTCATTAGACCACAGTACTCTGAAGTCTCTACAGTCAAGTAAAGTGAATAATTTTAGCAAAATAGTTCAATTGCTTCAACTTGAATCACCTGGTAAGCTAATGCCAAGTTTATTTGCAGCAAAAGAGGGGAACTTTCATCTGAATTACATGAACTGCATCTTTGCTTCAGGTTGACAGTGAGAATCCTGACCGAAGTGTCAACTACACTGCTCACTCAGCTAAGGCTCTGTCTCTTAAATTTGTTTTTCAGTCATTTTGCTACAAGTCAGCAGTAGATATTTCTATCGTAATTTTTCCAGTACAGCTTTTTTTGTGATAATTTGATCACTGTAATCATTGGTCTATATGTCTATAAGCCATCACTAAATTCCAAACTTTTCAAAGGAAGAGCAGTCGTTTTGTTTTTTCATCTCTGTATCCTCATAAATAGCATGCCTGGCACAAAATATTGCCTACTGTGTTAACATATCAATGCAGTTTTAATATTACAATTGGTCCATACTGTCTCTTTGCTTTCTTACAATGTGGTCATCAACTGAGTAACATTCTTTTCCACTTACATTTCCTTATGTCCACCTTTTTTTAATTGTAATAATATGCTTAGAAATAGAACTTCATGTTTTATAGAGGTAGACTACGTTCAAAAGTTTTTTCAGATTTCACAAAATACTATTTTTTCTTATCGAACACTCTTAGAAGCTACAGTCTACATTCAACAAAAAAGCAAAAATACTTCGGCCACTAAAATCTTCCACATAGTTATTTATGTGAATTATATATTGTTTTAACTTCATATTTCTATTTCAGTGGTTTTCAACCTGTGGTAATTTTGCCCCTCGGTGACATTTGGCAATGTCTGAAAGTTTTTGGTTGTCACAACTTGAAGGGGTGATGCTAATTGCACCCAGTAGGTAGAGGCCAAGGATGCTTCTAAACATCCATGCTGCACAGAACACAGAATTATTCAGACCGAAATATCAATAATGCTGAGGTTGGGAAACCCTGTTCTATTTTATGAGACCAAAATCAGTCACTTGTTGTAGTACTTTACAAGTAAAAATACTGAGATGACACTGACAAAAATAAATAAATAAATAAATAACGCCTTTAGAAAGAAAATCTAAAAGTACATAAAAGTGAACTATGAACAGATCATCAGCTTGCATCTTGGCAACTGATGCATAATCATGGTCTTTTTCAGGCAATTAGTATTCTATATATCATTTCTCCCACTAATACGTACAACCCACTGTGAACAGTAATTTGAGAAAAATAACTTTCTTCAAGGTGACAACTAACTGCTCCACAAACTTTAGAAGGAATAAAACCTTATGTATCTCATATCTCAATACAGTTACATACTAGGAGAATGTAAGTGTAAAAGTAATTGGCTTATTCAAAATTGTTCCTACAACTAATCTGGATACGTACCATTTCAAGAATAAGTTTCACATCTAAGGGCACAACTCCCTCTACATTAATGATTTACCCTTCGGGTGTTAATAACATTTATTTTTCTTGAGAGTCTAAGAATTTGATTTAAGGGTCTTCAAGAAGGATGTGGTGGCTTGTGCCTGTAGTCCCATCTACTGGGGAGGCTGAGGTGGGAGAATTGCTGGAGGCCAGAAGTTGAAGAGCAGCTTGGGCAACATAGTGAGAACTCCATCTCTAAAAATATAAAAATAATAATAATAATAATAAAATGTCTCCTAATCACTAAATCACTAGAAACAGGAAAAATGTCACAGAAAGACATAGGTCCTGTGTTTTAGGTTTTTTTTTTTATCTGTTTGCTTTTCTTGTATAGATTTCCAGTGGATGTAGAATTTGCGGAGGGGAGAGGTGTATAAGCCCCACCCCACCCCAATTCTCATCTTTGATGCAGTGTTTCCCAAAGAGGGCAAGCACCGCCAATTTCAAAATCACTTAGAGTTCTTGTTAAAGTGAAATTCCTGGACTCCACCCCAGACATTGAATCTTCATCCCAGAATCTGAGACCTAGGAATATCCATTTAAAGAATCAAACTCCACTTTGCACATTCAAGTCTGTGAATCTCTGTTCTATAGAAGTAGAGTGTATCTGCAACCAGCCTGTTGAATAAAAAAAATGAGAAGAAGTAGAGTGTACATGCTACTCATTTGCACAAAAATAAGTGCTAAAAATATTCAAACAAAAATTCTTCTTTTCATGATATCCTCCTATCTTTCTTCCCAGGGAATGCTATGAGAATCTCTAAAGTAGGGCACGTTGACAATCACCAGATAGGTGGAAAAGGACAGGAAACTTGAGTTGCTGATTTAGGAAGAAACAAACAGATTCCAAGACGGGAGAGAGAATGTTGAGAGAAATATGCTGAGAAAAGAATCCAGGCAGAATGGTGCATGGAATGTTAGGGTGACTAAGGGAAGTGAAGGGTGACTCAGCAAGTCTGCAGCGCCTACTAATGTACAATATATTATACATGAAAAGCTGATGCCCAAGAATTAGAGCAGTCGTGTCAAAACTTGAGCAAGCTTCAGAATCACCTGGATTGCTGCCAAAGCGTCACTAGCTAGGTCCTGCCCCCTTCGTGTGATAATTTGCATTTCTAACAAGTCCTCCAGTGATGCCAATACTGCCGGTCTGGGGACCACATTTTGAGAACCAGAGAATTAGAGAAATGTAAAGAAAAGTTTTTGAAACTATTTGGGCAGGAAAAAAACTAAGGGTAAGAAGAAATTTTAAAAAGTAATCAAAGGTGACAGTAATATACTATAATATGTTTTCTGCTGCTACTTTTTGTTTTGATTTTCCTCTTAAAGAGGGCAGAAGAGAAAAAATAGAGGATATTGGACAGGCTAGTCATACTCCTTCCAGACTTTGTTTACAGAGGACGATGAAAGAAGAAAGTAGCAACCTTTTCTCTAGGCCCCTGTTGTCTAAACCCAAGGCCTGGGGCAGCCCTGTATTAACTGCACGATACTACTCCTTGGTATTCTTTGGAGCTAGAGCTGGTGAGGCCTCTTTTTCATGAATGCTACGCTAACATCCACCTAAAGAAGGAAGAATACAGTTCTTTACGATAATTCGGGCGGGTTTGATGAGAAGTGATAATGTGACAAGGAATATGTTTGTGCAGCCTATTTACAGAAAAAAATATAAATCATAATTATTTTTAAACCTTAGCTTTTCTGTACTGTACTTTCTTTCTTTCTTTTTTCTTTTTTGAGACTGGGTCTCGCTCTGTTGCCCAGGCTAGAGTGCAGTGGCATCATCATAGCTCACTGCAACCTCAAACTCCTGGGCTCAAGTGATCCTTCTACCTCAACCTTCTCAGTAGCTGGGACTAAAGGCACGTGCCACCACAACTGGCTAATTTTTTTTTTTGGTAGATATTTAGTCTCCCTATGTTCATAGGCTGGTCTCAAACTCCCGGCCTCAAACGATCTTCCCACCTCAGCCTCCCAAAGTGCTAGGATTACAGACATGAGACATCAGCTGACGATTTGCCTTATTTTTTTTTTCAACTGCAAGAATAATAAAAGTTAATTGCGAATAATTTAGATAAGAAGTAAGCTATGCAAAAAAGTAAAACTTAACAGTTCAGTATGTTGTACAACTGTTTTATTGATATCTAATTTATATATCATAAAATTCATCCATTTAAAGTGTACAATTTGGTGGTTTTAGTATATTTGGAGTCACGCAGCTATTGCCATTATTTAATTCTCGGACATTTTTATCATCCCCAAAAGTAACATGTACCCCATAAGCAGTCATTCCCATTTACCTCTTCCCCATCCCCTGGCTACCAGTAATCTAGTTTCTGTCTCTATAGATTTGCCTGTTCTGGACCTTTTACATAGATAGAACCATATAATATATGGCCTCGTGTGTCTAGTTTATTTCACTTAGCATAGTATTGTCAAGATTCATCCATGTTGTAGCATGTATTTCATTCCTTTTTATGGTTGAATAATATTCCATTGCGATGTTTGTTCATCCATTCATCAGCTGATAGACATTTGGGTTGTTTCCACTTTTTGGTGGTTATGAATAACACTACTGTGAACATTCACATACAAGTTTTTTGTGCGAACATATATTTTCAATCATTAGATACAGACCTAGAATAGAATTGCTGGGTCATATGCCAACACTATGTTTAATGTTTTGAGCCATTTTCAATGTATTTTCCAAAGTGACTGCACCATTTTACATTCCTACCAGCCATGTATGGGGATTCCAGTTTCTTCATATCCTCATCAACACTTGTTATTGTTAGGTCCAGAGCCGAGAGAGAGAGAGAGAGAGACACACGAAGCCTCCTGTGTAGCAAAATGCTGTTCACTTTGAGCATCTGGTTGCAGATGGGTGGAGGTGAAAAGTGTCCACCCCAAGGTAGGGGAAAGCCTTGAGCTTTATAGAGGTTTTTTCAGGGGGAGTAACACTTGCAGAGATAGGGGAGGGAGTAACTTCGTCCTTATCAGGGGGGATAAGAATGTTGGCGTCACTACAGCCATCTGTGGTCCAAGTTAGATTTATAACCTTGGACTCTCCAGACTCCTGTGGCTTTTCTTTCACAGACTTTATGATTACTAAGTATTACCTCCTATACATACTTTTCGGGTTCCTATCCTAAGCCAGCCTAGCAATTATTACCCATATTTTTTTATTATAGCCTTGCTAGTGAATGCATCTCAATGAGAAGTAGTATCTCATTGCGGTTTTTTTTTTTTTTGAGACACAGTCTTGCTCTGTTGCCCGGGCTAGAGTGCCATGGCGTCAACCTAGCTCACAGCAACCTCAAACTCCTGGCCTCAAGCGATCCTCCTGCCTCAGCCTCCTGAGTAGCTGGGACTACAGGCATGCGCCACCAAGCCTGGCTAATTTATATATATTTAGTTGTCTAGATCATTTCTTTCTATTTTTTTAGTAGAGATGGAGCCTCGCTCTTGCTCAGGCTGGTCTCGAACTCCTGACCTTGAGCGATCCACCCGCCTCGGCCTCCCAGAGTACTAGGATTACAGGCGTGAGCCACCACGCCCAGCCCTCATTGTGGTTTTGATGTGTATTATTAGATATTTTAAAACAAGAATTAGATTCTTCCCTTCTTTGTGTGCTTTAGATACAATTTTGCCAGAAAGCAAGGGAAATAGAATCGCATTTCAAGAACTCTTTTAACTTTATGATTAGGATTGTGACAGCTCTGGTGTCTACCTTGCCAGTCAATGCTGTGAAGTACCTAGCTGCTGAGGCTTTGGGAAGAAAGTACCAGAAGAGTAATACTAGCAGTGGATGAACACTCAAGCATGTCTAATGATTAGAACTCAACTTTTTTTTTTTGAGATGGAGTCTTGCTCTGTCGCCCAGGCTAGACTGCCATGGCGTCAGCCTAACTCACAGCAACCTTAGACTCCTGGGCTCAAGTGATTCTCCTGCCTAAGCCTCCCGAATAGCTGGGACTACAGGGGGACGACACTGTGCCTGGCTAATTTTCCTATTTTTAGTCTCGCTTTTGCTTAGGCTGATCTGGAACGCCTGACCTCAAGCAATCCTCCCACCTAGGCCTCCCAGAGTGCTAGGATTACAAGTGTGAGCCACCTCTCTCAGCCAGAACTCAACTTAAATTTAGACAAGACCATAGGTAGTTACCTGAAAAGCTTGACTTTATCCTTAGGAAGACTTCTCAGCCCCTCATTATTTCTGCAACAATTTTCTCATTGAGCTATATAATACCTTTACACTTTGTACACTTCTGTAGGTATGTTATACTTCAATAAAAATGTCTGCTTAAAATATTTCAGGTTTTTATGGGCAAAAGCAGAAGCCTATATTAGGAACAGAGGTGATACATAAGTGGGAGTAGTTAACTCTTTATGGGAGGGAACCAGAAAAGGCTCTCTGAAAATGCTTCTGGAGCTGGATTTGGAAAGATAATTTCAACAGGCTGAAAAAAGTGGATAAAGGAAGAAGAAAGGCATTGCAGGCAGAGGGAACAGCATTCTCAAAAGCACACGGAGGCATAAACTCTCACAGTGTGGTTTAGGGAATCGCAAGCAGTTCCATACCGTTTGGCATATTAATTGGGGAGGGATGGCAGGAGGGAGCTGCAGTTGATAAGACTGGCCAGGTAAGCAGCGACCAGATCACGAAGGTCCCTTCCAACCTAGCTGCATAGCCTGAGCTTGAACCGAAGGTCTCTTGAACTCCTGGCTCATAGTTCTCAGATTGAGTCCTGTCTTTGCAATAGAAAGTGGGAATTAATTAAACAGCTTCAAAAAGAACAGTGGCAGGATCAGATTTATAATTTAGAAAGACCAATGGATGCAATATGGAGGTTGGATTGGAAGCTGAGTCAGGGTGACCTGTCGGAACTGATTAAAATGGTAAAAGATGGACATAGAGTGTAGAATGATAAACATTGGAAACTTGGAAGGGTAAGAGGGTGGGAGGGAGGTGGGTGATGAGAAATTACTTAATGGGTATAATGTACATTATTAAGTAATCGATACATCAGAAGTCTAAATTTCACCACTACACAACATATTTATGTAACAAAATTGCACTTGTACCCCCTAAATTTATACAAATAATAAATAAATAAATAAAATGGTAAAAAGAACAGGTAAGGGATTAAATTCAGACAGTGTCAGAGTTTGATTCTAAGGATATTTATAGATAGAGTCATCAAGGATTGGTAGCTAATTAGATGTGAGGGGTTGAAGAAGAAGGTGGCATCTGAGATTCTGTGTGTGTCTAGCTTGAGTTATTAATAGTAGTCAGGGCACCTACCAAAGACAGAAACTAGAGAGTGCTGGGGACATTTTGGTTAAAAATGAACTAAGGCAAAGATACTTCTTGGAAAAAAGTAGACCACATTCTAACTCCATAGACTTCAAGTGCATCCTGATTGGTGTTAGGGCCCAGACCACTGGCCTTCTGTGGCACCATTTGCATTTGGGCCTTGCCTACTGCCAGAGTAGCCTAAGGCAGAAACAACTCAATTTACATGCACCAACTCACAAAGCCATTAAGGCTTTGCTTTGGGGAGTAAAAGCAGATTCTGCTTCCCTCCCCCTCAGAATTCCTTATCCCTGTGTAGGAACTAGAAGAGCTGTAAAAGGGAAGAAATTGAACATTTGGGTCCTAGGCCTACCATGGCATTGAGGCGTCATAAGGGAATGTAACTCTTTGAAAGAAATATTTTTTTTTTTCCTACTTCTATAACTGAAACACTGTTGGGCCCCTAAATTATCAAAACACTTTCTTTTACTGACTAAGGATTACTCTGGGCTATTTGGTGGACATTTGTGCCTGGTCAAAGCAGACCACAACAGCAATGGATAAGGACTACACAAGGACAGAAAAACACATAGAATCTGGTATTTTACTGACAGTCACAGCAGGCAAAAAGAATATGAGCACATTTTCCAGTTCCATTTATTAAGACAATCTGAACCTTTGGAATCTGAAGTTATCACACAAGGGAGACAAGTTGAAGGCTCCAAGTCATCTGATTTGAACATTGAGAGGAATGTGACCTCATTTTGAACCCCAGGAGAGTGAAACAGGATATATTGGTCTAATCGGATTTGCATTTTTAAAAGATCACTCTGGCTGCTTTACAGAAAATGGATTGGAGAGAGGCAAATCTGGATGCAGGCACACAAGAAGCCACTATAATCATAGAGGTGATGGTGACTTAGCCAGGGACTGGCGGGGGATATGGCGAGATTTCAATGGATTTAACATGTATACCTACATTTTAGAGGGAGAATAATCAGAACGTGGTGATTGCATGCATGTGAGAGGATGGTGAGGGAGAGAGAGGAGTCACCAATGACTCTTAGGTTTCTGATTTGTGCATCTGGGTGGATGGGAGAACTATCCATCCTTCTGGACCAGATGGGTAGCTAGGAGATGGAAAGTTCAATTTTATACACGTTAAGTTTGTAGGGGTTATGAGACATCCAAATGAATTTGCTAAGCAGACATTTGCATCAGGCCTGGAGTTCAGAGGTGGAGCCTTGGTTAAACATTTCAATGTGGGATTCATTCACATAATGATAGTAATTAAAACCATAAGGTAAGAATAAGTGAGGTCTATCGAGACAGTAAAGAGAAGAGGACCTAGGACAGTGCCAACTTTTAAAGGTTATATGGATGGGGAAAGTCAGTATAGGAAACTAAGAAGTGCAGGGGAAAAAACTGGGAGAGTATGGTATCACAGAAATGAAAGGAAGAGGCTGGGCACAGTGGCTCACGCCTATAATCCTAACATTTTGGGAGGTCTAGGTGGGAGGATCGCTTGAGGCCAAGGGGTCAAGTCCAGCCTGTGCACAAGTAAAACCCCACTTCTACAAAAAAAAGAAAAGAAAAAGAAAAAATTAGCCAGGTGTGCTGGCACGCACCTGTAGTCCCAGCTACTTGGGAGGCTAAGGCGGAAGGATCACTTGAGCCCACGAGTTTGAGGTTGCAGTGAGCTACAATGATGCCACTACACTCTAGCCCCTGCAACAGAGCAAGACCCTATCTCAAAGAAAAAAGAAAAAGAAAAGAAAGAAACAAAGGAAGATACTTTCAAAGAGTTGCCTATGTTAAATGTTTCTGAATTAGTCAAGATGGAGACTGGAAAATTTGCTGATTTTTACTGGAGTGAGTTATACTAAAAATATTTAACAACTCATATGGCTTTTCTACACAGTAGCCAGAGTGTTCTTTTCAAGGAAAGTCAGACCATTTCAATCAGCTGCTTAAAACTCTTCAATGGCTTTTCATAGCCCTTGGAACAAAGTCCCAAGTATAAGATTCAGGTCCTGGAATCTGAAGGCCCAAGAACCAGGTGCTCTGATGTCTGAAGGCACAAGTGATGGATGTCTTAGCTAAAGAAGAGAGAAAGAGAGAGAATTAAGAATTTGTCCCTCCTCCACCTTTTTGTTCTATTTGGGCCCTCAAAGGATTGGAGGATTCCCACCCACATTGATGAGGGCAGATCTTCTTTCCATACTCAGTCTTCTGATTCAAATGCTAATCTCTTCCAGGAACACCCTTATAGACACACCCAGAAATAATGTCTTACTAGCTATCTGGGCATCCCTTAGCACCGTTAAGTTGACATATAAAATTAACCATCACAGGACATGAGCCTCAAAGGAGTAGGAGTTTTGACAAGATGGTGGGGAAAAATTAATGGTCTAGAAATAGTGATGGAGAGAAAGGAAGACAAGGACTTGTCCTGCAGTAGATAAATATGAGCACAGATCACCACCACAGAGGCCTGCTCTGGAAGAGATCAGGTTTCAGTGAATGCAGGGAAGTATGGGGAACATTCCTGGAAGATATGCAGGATGCAGGGGAATTTATAGATCACAGAGTAGCTGCCCCAGAGGATACCTTGGAGAGCTAGGAGTCGGGGATGCATTAGAACAGTGGGGAGCTGAGTCAGGAACAAGGAAAAATGGAGTGTAGTGGGGATGATGGTGTAGTTGTAGTCATTCTTAAACTTTAATGTCCATCAGCATCACAGGGAGGGCTTGTTAAAACACAGATTGCCAGGCCCCAGGCCCAGAGTTTCTGATTGAGTATATCTGGGGTGGGGCCTGATATTAGGCATTACAAATTCCCAAGTGATATGGATGCTGCTGGTCGAAGAACCACACTTTCAGACCACTGACATAATGGAAGACCAGTGACTAATGTGGCAATGAAAACAGGGTTGAAAGGACAGAGTGGATTAGTCCCAACCATCTTCTGAAGGATGTCGGGCCCTGGGCTAATGGATAGAGAGGGCCTGGCTCCATTTGTTGTAGGTATTATCAACTTGACATCAGTGGCCTCGGTTCATTAAGCTGGAGGCAATTTGAGGGTTTAGTCCTAAATCTTTAGTATTATGTGTCAGCTTGGTCCTAGGGAATATACCAGGGGGCCCAGAAATCTTTGCTATGGGGCATCCCTTTCAGGAGCTAGCACAGAGCATTGCTGCTTTGTGAATTGGAGGATGTTTACATTGAGTCCTGTGGATTTCGAGGCCAGGCTAAAGCTGCATCCCAGTTGGATTGTCAGTGCTTGGATTGTGAAGTCTCAAAAGTGGTATAATCAGGTGTCTGGCTCCACTGATAAGTAGCGATGGTGATTGAAGCAACCAAAAACTGCCAGGCATAGACAACTTGATCAAAACAATGACGTAGAGCTGCCGGTAACTCTTAGGTCTCAGACTTCACAAGCTGGATTATATATTAATAAATGAAGTCACAACTATTCCAATAGCCCTAATCTTGATGCTCAAAGACCATACTGGATTGACCAGCAGGGATTCCAATCATTTCCAGGGTTTTCCCTGAAAATATTTGGAAAAGGCTTGTAGAACTGAAATTTGGGATACTCTTACAAGAGTGACCTCATTGATACTTGGCCTGAACGTTGAGAAAGCTCCAAACACTGACTTAGTTGATTTGGAGGTGGTACGGTATCTCTCAGATCGCACTCTTCCCTACCATTTGTGAAATTCCCAGGGAAAATGACATGTCCACGAATCACTCCTGGCCATCATTTGCTGCCAACCTGCTAGTGGAGGGACAAGTCACATGTGTCCTTTTAGACAGAAACACCAGAGTGTGAGTCAGGATAATGCTGGAGATTCCATCTTTACAGAATGCAGAAACTACAGCAGGGAAACGAGTGACTTTGAGTCAGAGCACAGCCAACTCCCTGGGGATTGCAGGTGGAATTCTCCCTCTGGTGCCGGTGCCGTAAAGGGGCACAAAGAACTCTATAGGGTCTTTGGAGGAGGCTAATTACCTACCCAAAGGTGAGACTAATTTAACCTATTACCCCCTCCATGAAAAGAGAAAACTAATCTCACTTCTGTTACTTCTCAAGATGAAAGTAGATTTTTTTATTAGGTCCTCCCCTTTAATTGACTGTGGGAAGGAAGAGGGGCCACCCATAATTACCTGTGTGCATCTGTGCTCCAGGCTAGGGCAGGGTGAGCCCTTACCGAGCCAGAGACCTACCAGGACATGAAATATCTGTTTGGTAAGTCCTTAGAAGTAAGTCCTTAAAAGTGTAGTGCCATGTACCCTCTGGGCATGCTAAAGTTAACTGGAAATTAGGGCAAGTAAGCACAGCTTGGCAGCGGAATTTGAATATGCTCCCAGAGGTTCTCCACTGTGGGGTTTAGGGATTGGGCATCCATTCATTCAAATAAATATTTATGGGCACACCTCAGAATCACCCGGGGCACTTTCTTCCCAAAATACACACATATCTTTATAAGTTTGCTTTGCACAGTCCTTCAGGGGCTATTTATTTCTTCCTACATACTCTGCCTGAGATTTAGGTAACATAAAATAGATGAATGATGGTACCTATATAGGGCTACCTTTGTCAAAATGGATTATTTTTCCCAAGTCCCAAGTAACCTATTCTACAAAAAAAAAAAAAAATCCTCAATAACTTTTCTGCAAAATCACTAATGAACCAATTGCCAATTTTAGAGAAAAAAATTAAGGAAATAAACCCTAGTAAAATCAAGTACTTTCTTATAATTTTTTTAAAAAATCTAGTGTTAAGTACTGCTGATATAATTCTGATTGAAAAGCCTAAGTAAAAATAATTATGGCTACCATTAATTGACCATCTACTAAGTGCCAGGCACATAATATATGTTCTCATTTAATCTGTACAATATAGCTTTGCACAGTGGCAGTATCATAACCAATGAGGTACAGGGAGTTAGCTATACTCCCAGCAAAAAATTGGGTCCCTTAGGCGGGGATTGTCACAAAGGATAAGAAAATAATAGAAATAAAAGAATACACAGAGACGAAGGTATAGTTTTATAGATTTATAAAGATAAAAGGCAAAGCAGGGGTACTCAGGGGTCCTCACGAATATCCCTGTCAATTGTGAGGCCCAGAATAAAGTTTCACATGGGTATTTATAGGTACAGAGATCGGTTGCCAGGGGTAACTGATTTGCATAATAACAGGTAGTTTGTTTTAGGTTAAAAGTCTTTCAAAAGGCTTCTATAGATCCCTTAATT
Organism: Avahi laniger; assembly: GCA_963575035.1. Lineage (NCBI taxonomy): Eukaryota > Metazoa > Chordata > Mammalia > Primates > Indriidae > Avahi > Avahi laniger. The sequence goes on from CAUYSK010065372.1 coordinate 22,492, forward strand.
AACTCTGGTTACAAAATCTTTCAAGGACAAACTTCTAAGTTCTAAGATAAAGCTATCACTTAACAGAAGGGTTAAACAGAGATATAGTGGCTCCATATTTCTTTGTCTAGTTATTGCAGATAGAGACAGGTCATCAGAAGTCAAGCAGGAACGGTCCCTTGGGCTAGTTGTTTTTAGCCGCAGGTGTCTGTCTCTTGGGCGGACATTCTTTGATTAGCTCTCATCCTGTGGTTCCATGCAGACCTTGCTTTGTCCTCCAAAGCAGGCGAGAACCACGGGGTTGAGACTGCAGCGTCACTTTGGAAAGCAGCTGCTACTGACCTTTGAGATGCCCTCCTGAGATGGAGCAGCTTTTGTTGTGCACACTAACATGTTCACATATTCTTTCAGGGCAGAGCCCTGCAAAACTTCTAAGACCATTTCTGTCTCTAATATAGTAATATTAATTTATGGAGCGACAGCTTTTCGTGCTTTTGGTATATACCTGTAAGTAGAATTGCTGGAACCTATGGTAATTCTATCTTTAACTTTTTGAATATATGCCATACTGTCTTCCACAGTGACTGTACCATTTTACATTCCCACCAGCAGTGCACAAGGTTTCCAACTTCTGCACATCCTGGACAAAACTTGTTATTTTCTGGGGTTTCTTGTTAATATTCATCCTAATGGATGTAAAGCGGTATCTCACTGTGGTTTTGACTTTTTTTAAAATCACATAACTACTTTATTTTGCCTTATAAATGGATTTGTTCCTAAATTCAAATAATATGGTATTTTTATGAATTGATTTTTTCAGGTAATTATCTATTGCAATCATATAAACAATAACTTATTATTATTCTCTACTATAATCACCACATTCTGACATTTGCCATGACATAGAGCAAGCTTGTCGATGGCCCTCAGTGTCTTTGCTCTGCCTGCCCTTTCAAAGCTGGGCGTACCACCTGGGTTCATGGTCACTGAAAACTGCCTACAAGTTTTAGTTGGAGATGCATTTAAACATACATACACACACATATATAAGGTATATAATATAAATTATATATAAATATATATTTGCTTCTTTTAAATTACTTTTTGAAAAACTTTTTTGCATGTGTTATAAAAACATGAATTTGTATGAGTCTTGAAAGATGTCTAGAATCATATACTCTAAATTGCCAACAGTGGCTTCCCCAAGAAAGGATTTGGACTTCTTAGCTTATACTCTTTAAATGTTTTCGGAATTTTTTCACTGAGCATATATGACATACAATTGTTTTTAACTGATAATAAAGGAAAAAGTTCTTTTGGGGTTTCATGATCTTTTTGAAATTAATTGGTATTTTCCATGATTGTTTACTATTAATATTCTGCTAATTTAGTTAGCTATATCTGAGGAAAAAGGTTGACTCCACCCCCCCACCCCCCAAAATGCAAGAGACACTTGGCAGCAAAATCTGTAGCTAATGTCTGAGGTTGGAGTTAGAAGTCACCAGGGATCAGCACGAGGAGGTGGCTCAGGCTGCTCAGGGCTGAGCGTTGTGTTTTCATGAGAAAGGAATACGTGGGCTAACAATGTGGAAAGAACATACTAACATACCAGGAGATTTCAGCATTGTGGTTTTTTAAAAGGTGTTTGACCAGAGTGCACTTTCAACTGAAGCTAAAGAAGAAATGTACAAGCTGTATCCCAATGCCAGAAGAGCTCACCTTAAAACAGGGGGCAATTTCCCATACCTGTGCAGAAGCGCAGAGGTGAATCTTTATGTCCAGGTAAGTCCCCGCTTGGAGCTCAGAGCACTCTGAACCCAAAATGTATGGTTTACAACATAAAGCTTTTTAAATTTTTTTATAGTAGGGTGTAAGGGAATACGGGAACTACAGAATTCATTATAGGAATGAGGCATTGACTTGATAAAAGTGCCCAACTGGGCTACATATATAATTTTTTACATATACAGTTTGTAGGAGAACTCAAACAGGAGTGTTAGAGATTCCTGGGTGACCCTCTGTCCACCATCCCTTTTCCAAGATGAGCAGGCCTATACCCACACACTGAGGTAGCTGCTGGTGCCATGTGACCTGCCGCCTAGACAGACACGGTGAATTTAGCCAAAGCAAGACACCAGACCTAAATGGGCCCAGTCTGAGTCCTAGGAAGTGACTTCTTAGTCTCATTTGAATGCCTTTAAAAAAAAACTAACAAACACCACCTCTTCGTACTTTACCTAAATGGGTAATAGCACAGTGGAGAGAAGTGATTGCTTTTACATTTTGGCAGGAAGTATCAAGAGCCTTAAAAAACCAGTCACATCCTTTGATCCTGTCATCCACTTGTAGAAATAAATCCTAAAGACAGGATCCTAAACATAGAAAAGCTTGATGCCCAGAGACATTCGTCACAGCGTTAGTCATAGTAGCAGAAGACTGGAAGGCCCCAGCTCCAACAGGAGGGAAGCAGCGTGCCACCAAAGATGTCTGTGAGGATGGGGGCGGGGGGGTTGGTATATTCACATGTGATGGGCGCGGTGCGCGCTGTCTGGGGGATGCACACGCTTGAAGCTCTGACTTGGGTGGGGCAAAGGCGATATATGTACCCTAAACATTTGTACCCCCGTACTATAAGGAGACTGTGTAGGAACTTGGAGAAGTATGAAACATTTATCTACCTGTGGTGATGTTTTCCTACCAAGCTTTTTATATAAGGCAATGCCCACTTTACTTTGTAATACAGCCATTTAAAGTAACGATTCTGTGTTTCGACAGATACATTTGCTGCAATTCCATGGAACCAAATACGCGGCTATTGACCCATCAATGGTCAGTGCCGAGGAGCTTGAGGTGCAGAAAGGCAACCTCAGTGTCAGCCAGGAGGAGCAGTAGTGGCTTTCGCTGTCCGTGATGAATTGATGGCAGCGCGTTCTCGTACAATTGGCGACGTCGGTGCCTGCCAGCGGCCTCTGCCTTCAGCTTTGTTGGGCTCACCGGTTCTCACTGTGTTCTGGAAGCAGGACTGATGGTCATCTTTGTGACAGGCGACAACCCCTGTAAGCCAGCATAACGGTTCTCTCCTCTGTTTTTATTAGCTTTTGGATTTGAAGAAGTACTTCTGAAGACTCCCATTTTAAGAACTGTGCAAATTTTGCTACCAAAAGTCTTCACGACTGTGTTCTTCGGTGAACGTTAATTTCTGAGGTTTGGGATTTTGTGGTGTTTTTTTCTTTTCTCTTTTCTTTCCTTTTCCTTTCTTCCTCCTTTCTTTTTATGTTATTTGCTGTAAATGCTGCATACCCAGATTGTACATCAGAAGGACATTGGTTATTTTTATGCCTTCTTGGGTATAACCATTGTCAGAGTGCCACCGCTAGCACCCCACTGTTTGCTCTCCCCCAAATCAACTGCTTGTAATTTCCAATTAGGCAAATTGTTTTGAGTGTTAGTGGTTGTCTAGTTTCTAGATATTAGTTATTTGGAATAAAAATCCAATTTCAGTAAGTTGCTTTTGTGATTATTTTGTGATTATACTGCCCAACTGGCCTACACACAGGACTTCCTGGAGAAGCAGGTCATGGTTTTTGCCAATTCTATGTGACTTTGGGTAAGTTACTTAATCTCCCTAAAGTACGGTTTATTCATCATAAAATAACAGTATCATTTATTGAGCTGCTATTATGTGCCAGGTACTTTTCCTATCTTCTTTCTTTCCTCTTGAGTGGAAATTTTTAAACACACATGAAGTAGAGAAAACAATATAATGAACTATATGTCCTTGTCACCCAGCTTCAAAAATTATCAACTCACGGGCAGTCTGGTTTCTTCTTTTAACCCACCCTCACTTCTTCCACATATACACCTGTTGCTGGATTATTTTAAAGTGATTTCTTATGTCATATCATTTTATCTGTAAATATTTCTCTGTGTACCTTCAAGACATGAAATAGCCTTAATATCATTATCAACACTTAAAAATTTACCACTAATTCTTTTATGTCATCTAATATCCAATCTACGTTTCCATTCACAGTTATCCCATAAATGTTTTTTATAGTTGACTTATTCCAATTAGATTCCATATAAAGCCTGCATTTGATCGAAATGTCTCTTAAATCTCTTTTAAACTACAAGTTCCTCCTCCATTTTTTTCTTCCTGTATATTCGATGAAGAAACAGGCTCATTTGCCCTGTAGTTGCCCCACAGTCTGGATTTGGCTGACTGCAGCCTCATGGCGTCCTTCAGCTTGTTTCTCTGTCCCTGGTATCTCCCGCAAACCGGTGGTTACATCCGTAGGCTTGATCAAGCTCGATCTTTCTGGCAGGAACACTTCCCGGGTGGGGCTGTGGGCTTCCGTGGTGTCACCTCATCACGTCTGGCTGTGTCTAAGGCGCTATGACTGCTGGGTGGATTCTGGTGCTGTCAGCCTGATCCAGTCACGAGAAGGGTCCCCAGCTGGTTTAGCCGCCACTGCTGATCATTGCATAGATGCGTCATTTCATTAGGAGTTGCAGGACCGTGATGACACTCTTTATCATTCCTTCTGCACTTTTTAGCTGGATTTTTTCATTCAATTTTTTCATTCAATTTTTATCATTCCTTCTGCACTTTTTAGCTGGATTTTACCAATTAAAAAAAAAAAACTCCCTCATCAGCTACTTGGTTTCTCTGAGGTACAGTGCAGACAGGAAAATAAGCATGGGTGTTTCTTGCTCTTTATTGCCAGGTTTCCAAATCCTGAGTTGGCTGTGCCGTCTCACAGTTCATCCCCACCACGGCCCTGGTTATACTGGCCTTACAGGTGAGGCCCTGGAGACTGGGAGACTTGCTCAGGGTCACGCAGCAAGGGGTGGAGCTGGGATGCCAGCTCGAGTCCCCAAAGCCAGTGACCTTTCCACAAAGGCCGCAGCGTCTTCGCTCACTCCCTGTGCCGTGACCACTGCTGTGAGTTATGGAAGCACTCGGTTACGCTACAGAGGCAGAGCTTGACGTTTTAACTGAGGCTTTCTTGAAGCTGCCATAGTTTTGCTGTGTGTGTCTTGACTTCCCAACCAAACAGGGAGCTCCTGTGGGCAGGGCCACGCTAGACATCTGCAGTAGCCCCTGCGTCCCAGTGCAGGAATGAACTGTGGGACTGGCCTCCACTTTCTTGTCAAATTCTCCCCGTGGGAGCATCCACCCTCTTACAGGTTTAGCTGCTCCCTGGCTCTATGCCCGATGATTGCAAGTTGCCGTTTTCAGCCCTGACCAGTTCTGAGCACTGGCCTTGAATGCCTGCTCAGGCTATCTGTTAGGCCAGCACTCTACAGGCTCCCCAGACTACCTGGCAAAAACCACACCATGTCCCCACTGCTCAAACCCGCCTTTCCTCTCCTGGGCACACCATCTCAGTTCTGGCATCACTGTTCCTCACATTCCCCAGCTGGAAGCTCAGCCATCTTGAACCCCCCCATACACCCTGCCACCCCTACATCTCAGGCCAAAGCAGATGCTGAGATGAAACTTTGGATGCAGGATGTTTATTAAGGATCAACTTCTGTGAGGGGAAGGGGGATTGGGCAGAGGGAGAAACTGGACGGTGATGCAGGTCTCGCCAAGCACCCGCCAACTGGGCAGACAGCTCTGGGGCTAGTGGCCCCCGCTGGAACATTCTCACAGAGGGCTGAAATGGCTGGGCCTTTGTGGCCCCTCCACCTTGCTCACTTCCTAGATGCAGGCTGCCCTGGGGAAGGTTGGCCCTTGGGTGAGGCGGCTCTCTGCGGTGAGGCAGAGGCAGACCATGAAGGCCTGACCACTGGAGGCTGTCCACTCCCTGCACTCCTGCAGCTGGGCAGCAAGGCCTTTCTGGACGAAGAGGGTCTGAGCAGCACATGTCCATCTGCCACACCCCATGTCCTCTGACTCTCAGAGGTCTAGCAACTTTCCTCCAACTGGACCCCTCCTAGCCATGGGCCTTGGCTTCTCCTGCCCCGTCTACGGCGGTGGCTCCACCGGCCACCTCCACCCCACCCCATCCAGCCTCCGTGTTGTCCACACACAGGTCTGACCTTGTCACTTACTGGTGTATGAATACTGAGGGACCTCCATTGTGGAAATGAGACCACAGTTTCAGAAACTCTGAAATGAGGCTGTTACCACTTACTGAAGATCTGCACACAGGAAAAAATGAGGGGAGCAGCCTCCAGACATAACCAGCGAGGCTGTCACCCCAGTTCTTCACACGTGAGTTTCATGAGTTCATTTTGACACATGTGACCTAGGGTCTGCCCCTTCCACAAATCTTCCTGACATCCACAGGCAAACACCTTGTACTACAAGTATATAAGCTATGGTGTGTGTCTGAAAAGGTTTTAAGTGCAGTGTATATCTTGAAAAGGGAGGGAGCAACAGTAAACAAATATACATTGGGAAAGAGATTTAAATACACATTTTAAAAACAAGATTAAGGATTTTCAACCTTTTTGGAGGGAAAAAAAGAAAATTAAGAAAATGGGAAAAAAATCACAATTAGCAAGGTAAAGCACTCTCTGAAAGGAGAGGCAGATGTGTATTCCCAAAGAAGGAGTCTATCCTGTTCAGTTTTTACCTTAGGAGACATTCAGTTTTGGCCAGGCGTGTGTGGCTCACACCTGTAATCCCAGCACTTTGGGAGGCCAAGGCAGGAGGATCCCTTGATGCCAGTAGTTCAAGACCTGCCTGGGCTACATGGTGAGGCCCAATCACTACAAAAAATAAGAAAAATTAGCCGGGCATGGTGGCACATGCCTGTAGTCCCAGCTACTCAGGAGGCTGAGGCAGGAGGATCACTTGAGCCTGGGAGTTGGAGGCTGCAGTGAACTATCATGACGCCACTGCACTCCAGCCTGGGTGACACAGCAAGACACCATCACAAAAAAAAATTGTTTTTGATTATAGGGTGGGGAACAATTTCCAATGTCCCCTCTGCACCCCTCACCCCTCTTCCTACCCCACAGCACGGCTCTTCCCCTCCTTTCACAGTTCCTGTGTTCCCGCCACTGTGAGCTTCTCAGACCCTTCTTCCCCTGCCCGTCCCCGAGGAAAAACGAATCCCATAGTTCTTTGCACTGACCACTCTGTTCCAGTGCTCGATGTCCCAGCCCCTGTCCCCCGCTAGACCCTCAGCTTCCGGGGGCAGGAACTGCGGGCTCTCATCTCTGCGTCCTAGCAAACCACCTGGCACAGAACACAAAAAATACTCACCGCTGAGTTGAGTGTGTGTGCTTACACAGAACCAATCCATGACAGCTTGTCTAACTTGAACGTTTTTGCCCTAAATTTCCCCCCAAAAAAGGAAATGGTATTGAATTTGAGAGATACATTTCAACATTTCAATTTTATTGTATTTAAGAACTTCCTTTTTGTCTCAGAAAGAAAATGCAAAATTCATTTTTTTAAATTCATCCAAATAAGTGATTTAAGTTTCATGTGGTACAAAATCCTCTCCCAAATGGAATGGATGGGATTATTTAAAAGCTTCTTTTTCCTTTTTTTCTTTTTATAACTTTACTTTTAGTGTTTTAGTACTTTATTTTTTAGAACAGGGTTTAAAGAAAACAGGTTTAGAGAAAATGTGAGCAGACAGTACAGAGAGTTCTCACATACCTCCTCCACGATTACTAACATCTTGCCTCGGTGTGGCACGCCTCATACCACTGATGAACAGCACTGACACATTATTAACTAAAGCCCAGAGTTTGCAACAGGTCACGCTTTGTGCTGTGCTCTCTGTGGGTTTTGACCAATGCAGTGTCAGGGACCCGCTGCTACAGTATCATACAGAACAGTCCACTGCCCTAAAAATCCACCCCCACCTTCACCCCTCCCTCCCTCTCACTGCCCACAGCCGCTGGCTACCTCCGATCTTTCGTTACTGTCTCTACTGTTTTGCCTGTTCCGGAATGTCGTATCCTTTTAGTGTTGAATCAGTAATACGCTTACACATTTCGAAAGTGAAAACAGTATAAAAATGTACTGCTGAGAACTCCTCTCCCCGTCCCAGTCCATCTGCTCCCCAGGATCTTCCTCCCCCAGGGAAACCACTTGGTCTCTTAGCCTTTGTCTAGTTTTACTTATACAAATATAAGCAAATATATTGTCTTATTTCCTTTTTTCCTTACGTAATTAGTAGCATACTATATACACTGACCTATATCTTGATTTTTTTTTTTACTTAATTTATCCTGGAGCTCTTTCCAGAATGATATGTGGAAAGCGCCCTGATTCTTTTTCACTGCTGAATAGTATTCCCTCGTGCGGGTGGACTACACCCTAGCTTACCAGTCCCCTGTAGATGTTCACTTGGTTTACGTCCAATCTTTTCCTAGCTTTTGTTTTTTCAAATAATGCAATAATAAATAACCTCATGTATCTATCACTTTGTACATATACAAGTTTACCTGTAGGATAAATTTCTAGAGGTGGGACTGCCGGACCAAGGGGTAAAGGTATTTGTAATTTGGATACATAATGCCACATCGCCATATTGTACCACCGAACCCCACCAGCCACGGGCGGCAGCTGAAGCCCCTTTCAGCTCAGTTTTGACTCTACCTCCTTTCCCGTCCCAGGCTCAGTGGAGAGCTTTGAGCAGAGCTTCTCTAAGATGTGGGCTCCTAAACTGGCCACAGCCAGCTGTGCCACAGCAGGGGAGCTCAAATTAGACAGAAATAGCGTCCAGGCCGAACTTCTAGGTTATGCTGCACAGAAACATTCCCCACATTCTGGAAAACCACGGAGCTTCCAGAGCCACACTTCCCTAGAAACACATCCTCCTATTGATCGGCCGAGCCCCACAACAAGCTGTGCTTGCCTGGCACCTAAAAGCCGAGGGTCAGGCTCGCTGTGGGTCCAGTGAGGTTGCCACTTGCCAAAGGTGCCAAATGGAATTTCCAAATAACTAAGACTAAATAAAATGAAAAGTTGAGTTTTCTATTCCCTCTAGCCACATTTCAAGTGCTCAACAGCTGCACGGAAAGTTCCCACCGTTGCAGAAAGTTCCATCGCATAGTGCTGCTCCAGAGAGGCAACCCTTCGTGTGGGGCTATTAAAAACGAGAAAAATGGCAACTAAGTGCAATCTGTGACCTTGAACTGGATCCTGGTTCCAGAAAAAGGACACGAATAGCTCAACTGGCAAAATTTGCATAAGATTGGAAGATTAGTTAATAGTATCGGTGTGAATTTCCTGGTTTTGAAAATTGTACTGTAGTTACGTAAGATGTTAATATTTGGGGAAGCTGTGTGAAGAGTATTCAGAAACTCTTTTGCACTGTTTCTGCAACTCCTTTGTAGATCTGAAATGATTTCGAAACAAAAAGTTTTTTAACTTTTAAAAATGATAAAACAAGAGGGAGAAAATGAGAGTGCGTGCCTCCTGGAATTGTCAAAGTGTACAAATTAGCTTGTAAATAAAAGGCTGTGGAGTAAGCGTGGCATTCTTACAAACCAGCGGGCGGGTTCCGGGCAGTCCGTTAGTAAGTGATGCACGAGCCCGTTCCTCGGCTCAGTGTGGGAGGAATGCCGGGTTTGGCGCCTGGCCCCGCCACCTGAGTAGCAGTGTGACCTGGGCAAGCCGCTTCTCCGCCCTGGGCCTCAGCGTCCTATCTGTAAAGATGCCCCTTTGCACCTCCAGGGTCGGCTAGGAGGCTCAGGATGAAGGAGGTGAAAGTGAGCTGAGAGCAGTGACGGACCGTCCCCGTGGGACGGGATTACCTAATGCAAAGCCTGAAACGGCCCCTCGTGGAGAAGATTGCTGTACACACACTGCCTGCTGGTCTCTGCGTGACCGTGCGCTTCAGTAGAAGCAACTGGGGACTGTTAACAGTGATTGTTTTCAAAGCTCTTGAACAATGGTCATCTTCTGTTCAGGTGGCCCCACACTCCCACGTCCCACATGCCCGAAGGTGTGGCCTCTCCAGTTACATGGCTGTGCACCTCCTGGGGGCAGCTGGGTCTGCATTTGCTTTCTTCCTGATGCTTTCTGCAAAAGACAGGAATAATATTGCTTCAAGTTGTGTAACCTCTGCCTCACAGGGCTAGGGCTTTTGGGTTTGCGTTTTTTTTTTTTTTTTTTAGAGATGGGTCTCGTTATGTTATGTTGAACTCCTGACTTCAAACAATCCTCCTGCCTGAGCCTCCTGAGTGGCTGGGACTACAGGCATGCGCCACTGCTCCCGGCAGAGGGCCGGTTGTATGTTTTAATCGCCTGCCAGAGTTTGTGTTAAAAGAAGATGTAACAACTATATTTAAGAAGAGTTTGGAAAAAAAAAAGTACCTAGTTCCTCCACTCTGAAATGACTCTCTGCTTTCCCACCTTGCCTGTAGCTGCCGTGGGTTGACCACCATGCTGGGGCTTTCCTTTCCCTCCATAATACGCTCTAAATGTTTTTCTTCTTGCCTTGTCACTAACGAAGCCTTCGCAACTATTAGTGACTTTCTCACGCCCCATCCTGTCGTTGCTCCCCAATGTGCCATGTCATTGGACATTATGGTGTTTGAGGCTTTTTTGTCATGAGTTGATTGTGTTTTTAATGAGGGATGAGTACTAGAGTCTTCTATCCTGCTTGCCCGGTTATGCCCTGAATCCTAAACCAGGCTTTGGGATGGCATAAGGTTGAGATGGCTTATTTGGCCAGATCTGACTGGTTCAACTCATATTAAGCCAGTTTGGGGCTCATATGTCTTAATGTTTGTGAAAAACAAATCTGGAGGTTGTTCCAGCCCTATTCCAAACTGGAAAAAAGAAAATAAAGGTATAGAGGGCTGGCAAGGAAGAGATTATAGATAGCATCAGTGGCTTGGGGGCTGTGAAGGTCATAGAGTTCACTTCGGCCCAAATCCTCATTGTACTGATGGGGAAACTGAGGCACCATGGTTTGTCCAAGACTGCATGGAAGAAGGAGGCAGGGCTAGGACTAGGAATCTGCAAGGCCCAGGGCCAGCATCCCAGCAGCCTGGTCTGAGCAGGCCTTGGAGGGCCCTGCTGCATGTCAGTGAGGGCCACACAGCAACTGAGCAGGAGTCCTGCAGAGCACGCTCTTACCAGCCAGGTCCCTTCTGCCAATGGCCACGAGGCCCTCGAACAGCGCTTTGCTGGGGTTCTCACCAGCGATGGCCACACCATGCAGCCAAATGAGCAGCATCCGGTGGCCGTGCTCCTGGTAGCTCCTGGTGCCTGAGGATGAGGAGGGGAGAGAGAGGAGAAGGCGCCTTCCAGGCCGCCTTACCGGATCACATGTCTGTGCCACCCTGTCCCGCCTCCTGAACACGCCCAGGTGGGAAAGAGGCCAAGGGCCTCTCAGGCCCTCCATGCTCCAGCACAGCTCAGCCCAGAGACGGGGACGAGGAGCCTCCCAGATGGGGTGGGGGTTTGTGTCTCGGTCCCTGGAACCTCCCTAGCCCCAGGCTTTCTCCTGAGCATCTACCACACACCCCGTTGGTGTCACTCTGCAGAGAGAGAGAATTGACATTTGTTAGGGTACCACGATGCACACAACCGTACACTTCATCTCTTGGGCTGCTCACAGTGACCTGTGTTTGCTCGCCAGTGGCCCTATTTCGCAGATGAGAAAACAGCTCAGAGACAGAACTGCACATGTTCTTTCCCTGCACCAGTGGTTCTCAGCTTGGCTGCTCATCGGAAATTCCCGGGAAGCGTTAGAAAATACTGGCACGTGGAGCCCAACCACCCCCAGAGATTCTGATGTACTTCGGTCTGGGTGCAGCCTAGGCATCTGATGGTTTTAAAGCTTCCCAGGTGATTCTAACATACAACCATGTTTGGAACGTAATTGCCCACACTAATCAGTTCCCGGTGGTGGAGGTTAAGGTGTTATTAGGTCGGCTCTCCCTGCTGGGGACGCAGATAGATGCTCTGCCACAACTATCGGTCCAGGTCAGTCTGCTCACTGCCTCTGACTGACAGAGTCAGTGTCGCTCTGGGCCCTCAGCAGGCACTTCCTCGTGGTGCTGCCATGTGGTGGCACTTTCATTTGACCCAGTTTTCTTAAGGCCATTTATTAAATAGTCTTTGCCTGGGATTGCAAACTAGTGCAACCTCTGTGGAAAGCAATATGGAGATACCTCAAAGAGATAAAAGTAGATCTACCATTTGATCCAGCAATCCCATTACTGGGCATCTACCCAAAAGAACAAAAGACACTCTATAAAAAAGATACCTGCACTTGAATGTTTACAGCGGCACAATTCACAATTGCAAAGATGTGGAAACAACCCAAGTGCCCATCAATACATGAGTGGATTAATAAAATGTATACATATACCATGGA